>JABXWE010021047.1:0-46738 GCA_014611495.1 Limonius californicus | reverse complement strand
GGACAGTGGGTTCGTATACGTTCCAGTATAACCGGAAATGATGCCAACTTCTGATTATCAAATGGATAGATTTACAAGGAGTTTCTTTAATAAAAATGTATATTTTTATTCTGTGTTTTAAATCTACTAATAAATAGATTCACAAGACATGGAATAGGCCAATAAATTTAAATGTTAGTAAATTATAACACATATACGAACAGTGGGTTTGTATACGTTCCAGTATAACCGGAAGTGATGTCAACTTCTGATTATCAAATGGATAGATTTACAAAGAGTTTTTTTAATGAAAATTTTCTGTTTTTATTTTATGCTTTAAATTTCTTTAATAAAAATTTATATTTTTATTCTGGGTTTTAAATCTACTAATAAATAGATTCACAGGACATGGAATAGGCCAATAAACTTAAATGTTAGTAAATTATAAGGAATATACAGCAGTGGATTCGTATACCTTCCAGTATAACCGGAAGTGATGCCAACTTCTGATTATCATAATAAAAATTTATATTTTTATTCTGTGTTTTAAATCTACTAATAAATCGATTCACAGGACATGGAATAGGCCAATAAACTTAAATGTTAGTAAATTATAAGGCATATACGGACAGTGGGTTCGTATACGTTCCAGTATAACCGGAAGTGATGTCAACTTCTGATTATCAAATAGATAAATTTACAAAGAGTTTCTTCAATAAAAATTTATATATTTATTCTGTGTTTTAAATTTACTAATAAATAGATTCACAGGACATGGAATAGGCCAATAAACTTAAATGTTAGTAAATTGTAACGCATATACAGACAGTGGGTTCGTATACGTTCCAGCATAACCGGAAGCGATATCAACCTCTGATTATCAAATGAATAGATTTACAAAGAGTTTCTTTAATAAAACTTTATATTTTTATTCTGTGCTCTAAATCTACTAATAAATAGATTCACAGGACATGGAATAGGCCAATAAACTTAAATGTTAGTAAATTATAACGAATATACGGACAGTGGATTCGTATACCTTCCAGTATAACCGGAAGTGATGACAACTTCTGATTATCAAATGGATAGATTTACAAGGAGTTTCTTTAATAAAAATGTATATTTTTATTCTGTGTTTTAAATCTACTAATAAATAGATTCACAAGACATGGAATACGTTCCAGTATAACCGGAAGTGATGTCACCTTCTGATTATCAAATGGATAGATTTACAAATAGTTTCTTTAATAAAAATTTATATTTTTATTCTGTGTTTTAAACAACTAATAGGTACATTCACAGGACATGGAATAGGCCAATATACTTAAATATTAGTAAATTATAACGAATATACGGACAGTGGGTTCGTATACGTTCCAGTATAACCGGAAGTGATGCCAACTTCTGATTTTTAAATGGATAGATTTACAAAGAGTTTTTTTAATGAAAATTTTCTGTTTTTATTTTATGCTTTAAATTTCTTTAATAAAAATTTATATTGTCATTCTGTGCTTTAAATCTACTAATAAATAGATTCACAGGACATGGAATAGACCAATAAACTTAAATGTTAGTAAATTATAACGAATATACGGACAGTGGGTTCGTATACCTTCCAGTATAACCGGAAGTGATTTCAACTTCTGATTATCAAATGGATAGATTTACAAAGGGGTTTTTTAATGAAAATTCCTATTTTTATTCTGTGCTTTAAATCTACTAACAAATAGATTTACAAGACAGAGAATAGGCCAATAAACTTAAATGATAGTAAATTATAAAAAGTCTTCTATCTATCAGATCGTAAAAAATTCCAAAATGCTTGTTAGGTGGCCATTTTACAATCACACTATTTTTCAAAAACAAACACATTGTAATATACAGGCTTATTCTAAACATTGCGAAAAACTTGGACAATGTATATTATTATGTTATTTAACCCCTAAATCGCCTAGTAATTTTTCGGCACCGTTACGGAGATATTGGGTTTTTTACATGGGATCATTAAAATGTAAATAACTTTTGGGCTTCTCGTCCAATCGCAACAACAACCAAACAAAATGTACAATGTAATGTAACAAGTGGATGAAACCTGATTCACAAGTGAAAAGTTGGTTTCCTCCGTAACGGAGCCGAGTATTAAAAAATTTCGCCTTTGAGGATTATTTCAATAATAAATATCATATTTGCTAAGTGTTTTACAAATTTATCTAAATCCTTAGATCTGCCTTCGAAGAATATGTTCTTAAATATACCAACAATTTTGGAACCGTGCTATTTATTCACTTCATTTACAAAAAAATGTTGTACACTCTAAAATTGGTCCTCATATACAGCCTATACAGGGGTTTAGCCTGATAGGTGGAATGTCAGAGCTCCCGTACCTTTACTCTCACAACAGGTTGTCGTGTGCCAAATTTATGAAACATGTTGATGTGGTGGGCATCACGCATTTGCAACCGCATTATTACCGTTTGCTCATTCAAATGCAAGTACCCAATTATTTAAAGCGACTTGTTAGTCGGACGTTTGAACTCTCGAGCTTCCGCACCGAAGCCCACTAGACGACGCTATAAGTGCTATTAACCAACGTAAAACCAAAGTAAAATGTATTAACTATTGCATTTTCAATAAATCGTAGCAGCCGTAATTGTGAAACTTGATACTTTAGCAAAAAAAATAGTTTGAATTGTAGTGGCACCCTCTGTAATATTGCTAGCTTGGCATTGGTGAAAAACTTTCAGTTATCATTTTTTCTTTGAAAAATCATAAAATCTGATGAATGTCTAAATTTCAAATGTTATCAAAATCGAAACTAGCCATTTAAAACATATCGGTAGTTGCATACAAACCAACACAAATACCACCGGACCCATACATATGTTAGCTTCCTAGAGTACCAACTCTCCAATTCGAATTTTTTGTGAAATCAGTTTCCGGATACCTATAGTATGAAGAAGTAAAACCATTACCAGCTGCGTCTCTGTTTTTACTGTTTTTTCGCTTGTTTATCTATAATTTACAGAACGTTTAAATTCCACCTGCAGATGTTCAACAATCATGTAATGATTTAACAAGGCGGTAAGTGAATAATTGCAACCGCGACAGCTTTTAACCAGGGCCTGGTACTATTCCCGACAAGTTATGCGATAAAACTGTGAAAACAAAACCGCGAAACTCAAGCAACAAGGAAAAAACGGCGGAAAGTAGAAACCGCGAATGCAAAGCCTCCGCAATGTAAAAAGTTTGCAACTAAAAAACGACGAAAGACAAATACCGCGAATGACAGTAATAGTGAAGGTGCAAGTAAATCTTGAAAGCATTATTTGTACACACAAAGAATTCTGGAGGCGGATTTCACAATTGCGAGAAGTCGTTGAAATTCACTGTTTGATTTATATTTTGACACAGACTGCCGAGTTTAACGAAGTGAAATTGAGCCAGGCGGTTTATTTTTGAATGTAGACAAAATTTATTTTATGAGTAAATCAAAATTAATGGTACTCGAATCAAGTAGAACTTGGAAATTACATAAACGGACCGAAAGGCTGCTGGGGAATAAAAGGAAGTTAAAACAGATCGCCAACGATTTATGCTAAAGAAAAGGCTTTACATTCTTTAGCTAATTCATGTTTAGTTACCGAAAACATGATATTTACAGAAGCTTCTTCTCAGTTACTTTATGCCACGATAGATTTAAGTTAAGTTCAGTTTCATCATCATCATTATCATCATAAATCAGCGCACTATATTCCATCTTTGGACAAACTCCTCCCCTACTTGATTCCATATTTCTCTATCTGTTGTGCGACTTTTCCATTGAATCCCTGCGAATTTTTCAATGTCATCCCTCCAGCGTGTGCGTGGTCTGCTTCGTGACCTTTTCCCAGTTCTAGGCCTTCATTCGATCACTTTCTTACTCCATCGATCGTCTTCCCTTCTCATCAGATGCCCAGCCCATTGCCATTTCAACCTTGCTATTCGTACAACCACATCTTCGACTTTAGTCTTGTTTCCTATCCATTCGTTTGTTTTTCTATCTGATAGTCTTATTCCCAGCATCGATCTCTCCATTCTTCTTTGTGTAACTCTCAATTTTTCAATATTTGTTTCTGTCAGGGACCAGGTTTCCGACGCGTACGTGAATAAAGGTAAGTTGCACTGATTATACACTTTTGTCTTCAGGTGTTGCGGGTATGGTGATTTCAACACATCTTTCAGCTTTCCGTGCGCCGCCCATGCAAGTTTTGCTCTGCTAGCTATTTCTTCGTTTTGTGAGCATTCTTTTATGGTTTTTTTTGGCCTAAGTATATATATATTCGTCCACTATTTCTATTCTCTCATTGTTTACTACGATTGGTGTTGTATCATTTTGATTTGATATTATCTTCGTTTTGCTTACATTTATCTTTAGTTCCACTTTCTCTGCAGCTTGTTGTAGCTCCACAGTTAGATTTTCTAACTCAGTCATGTTGTTGGCTAGTAATATTATGTCATCCGCAAACCTTAGGTGCGACAAGTATTCTCCGTTTATATTCAAACCTAACGTATCCCAATTTAAGGTTTTGAAGACTTCCTCCAGTAGGTTAGTAAACAGCTTTGGGGATATCGTGTCTCCCTGCCTGATACCTTTTTTTACGTGTATTAAGTTGGATGTTTCGAAGGTATCTACCGTGATTGTAGCGTTGGTATATATGTCTTTAAATAGTTGTATATATCTGTTATCTATCCTACATCGTTTTAAGGCATTTATCAAAGCCCACGTATCCACGGTGTCAAAGGCTTTCTGAAAGTCTATGAAAACCATATATACAACTGTAGCTTGTACTCGTGAGATTTTTCCATTACCTGGCGTATTGTATGAATGCGGTCTATAGTACTATAGCCTTGTCTGAAGCCTGCCTGCTCTGGTGGTTGAAATTCGTCTAGTTTTTTGACAATCAGTTTGTTATTACTTTTGTAAAAAGAGCCGGGGTGCCTCAGGGCAGTATCTTAGGACCGCTCCTGTTTAACATCTTCACATCGGATATGCCTGAAATAACAACTACAGTAGCTACATTCGCGGACGACACGGCTATATTCACACGACACCAAGATCTAAATGAAGCAATTGCCAGCTACAACTAGCAGTAGATAAAATCTTCTTGTGGTTCAAAAAGTGGAACTTACAAATAAATCCAACAAAGTGTCAATCCAAAATCTTTGCGGTGAGAAGAATAGCAGATCCTCCTAACATCGAAATAAACGGGAATATCATAGAATGGAATCCGAAGGACTCAGCTGTTAAATATTTAGGTTTCATCTACCTAGACACACGATTAACCTGGAGCTATCATATTAATCAAAATCTAACACAGTGCCATGGCAGACTCAAACAGCTTTATCCGTTAATCAACAGAAAATCACATCTAAAACCAGAATGCACAATACTCCTATATAAATCCCTACTTCGACCTCTAGCCGTGTACGCGTCACCGGTGTGGAGTAACACGTCCAAATCAAACATCAAAAAACTACAAAGATTACAAAATAAAGTGCTGCGTATAGCTGTTAATTCTCCTTGGTATGTGAGAAATGTTCAATTACATTACGAATTAGGCGTATCTCCAATCCAGGAGTTTATTCTAAAATGTACCAAAAAGTTCATAAAAAACATAAGTGAGTGTAGTGGCGCTATACACTATAATCTGTGTCAAAGAAATATTCACACTATACTTAAACGGAAACTACCACAAGACTTGATAATTTCCGAAGAAGAAAGTGATTAACACAGGGCCTATCGCAATAATCTATTGTTATTCTTAAGACGCTAAAAATATTCTTTTAATGTTATTTCCAATTATCTGACCTACATGCTATCCATGCTATGTATAACAATCTCTATTTGTTGATCTGGCAATAAGCATCCATAAAAAAAAATTTGTAAACAGTTTATATATGTGGGAAAGTAACAATATAGGGCGATAATTCTTAATATCTCTTTTATTCCCTTTTTTGAATATTAAAACGATGTTCGCGGTCTTCCATTGTTTAGGGGTCTCTCCATTGTCTAGGCATTGATTAAATAGTTTCAAAAACGTATTTCTATCACTTCTGCATATTATATTGGGCTTAATGAAAAATTTCGTAAAAGCACTAGATCGGTAAGGAAGAAGGTTCTTGTATCTGAAACAGAAATTTCCGAGAGTTACTGAGGCAAAAATTAAAGAGGGCATATTTGTGACGAGAAGTAATGAAAGATGGCGAACTTGACAACTTGCTGAATGAAGTTGGACTAAGAGCATGGAAAGCTTTTACAACAGTTGTGACCAATTTTCTTGGAAATGTCATTTGTGACTGAATTACTTAGTGCCTACAAAGAAATCGGATGTAACATGTCTTTAAAAATTCACTTTCTGGATGCTCATCTCGATTTGGGTTCCGTAAGCCACGAACACGGAGAACCGTTCCACCAAGACGTTGCAACCATGGAAAAGCGATAACAAAGCAAATCGATTTCTAGTTTGCTTGCTGGTTACTGCTAGACATTAATCCGTGACGCCCCAGCGACCAAATATCGCCGTAAAACATCCGCAACAAGATTTTGAAGTAAGTGCAACATTAAGAACATACCGATATTGATATATTGCCGTATAACGCACAACACTTAGTAGCAAATATAGTGTAGATGATAGAGAAAATCCACCGTCATTTTCTGCTTTCTGGTGAAATGTTACGCAACATACGCCATGTTTTAGCCATGTCACAAAAAAGTTGATTTTTGTTTACCAGTGATTCTACTACTAATTAATTTATTTCTATTAACCTTTAAATTACTAAAAGTTTAGCATCAATTCCTTATTAATTTTCTTAAACTAATTAAGCCTGCTTTATTAAAGTTTTATTTTTCCAATTATCCGATGTAGGACATAAAAACAAACTATTTTTCATAGCCACACATAAAACGAGCGAACGTGGGTGGTTAATTTAGTTAAGAGACGGAATACCATTGATTTTAGTATGCTATATAACTTATAAATGGCCTGATTTATATTCCAAGTATATATTTTTGATACATTTCCAGTTTCATACTAACGGTAGATTTTGCTTTGTGTCTGCTCTGTTTATTCGGATACTAGGGATAACCAGGCAGGGCAATAATATATGGTATCCGCGATTACAGTGAGACTTTCTAATTTAATTATTTCGTATTACGCAGGAGCATTATGTTTCTATTTATGCCACTTCACAGTCGGAGGGATTATTAAGGACATTAAATTTAATTAAATTATATGCCAAATTTCATATCTGCTGGAGGATCTTATAATGTTAATTGACTGACTAACTGACTTACTATCCATGAGAACATTAATTGGCGTTAAAATTTTTAATGATAAACTAATTCCTGTATATGAGAAATATATGCATTAAGGAAAAGATTATATCAAGTAAATTTTATGGGTACAGAATTCCACTTATGGAGCTTAACTATTCCTAAAATAGCACTTTTATATGCTTTAAAATGTTTAAAACGGTTTCTGCAACGGTTGGGGAGGCTTAAGACGTCGATTCGCAGACAAATTTCCTCTTAGGATGAATGCAAATTTTATTTCGAGACACAGAACGGATAAACAATTCCAGTGTAAATATAAATTTAGGATTTTTACCATACAAATTAGTTGATATTAATTAATTCCACGTACGCGCGTAAGCAACGCAGTATTAATATGTTAACGATCACGAAAATTAAATAATTGACGCCATAAAACTGATTTTATTGTTTCCGTGACGAGGTGAGAATTTTTATTTCACAACCTGCAATTGTTATGTCTTTCTGAGCCTTATATTGTGACTACAACTGCGGTTTGTGGACTGTAAGAACATTTACACATTCATAGCGTTATTGTGGTTACCTTGGCCACCCGGGCGGAGTCATAATTTAAACAATAAATTCTTAAGGTGTGTTTATTATTTCGCACTAGCACTCGTCACAACCAAAGAATCTAGAAAAATTCGCTTAAATTAAACACTTTTAAGCTGTACTTTTACAGCGCAGCGTGTAAAACTTAAATACACTTTCTTGTTACATGAAGGATAAATTACACTTTGCAAACTGCTATGATGAAATAATTGGGCACTATTAATATTTTTAAAATCTGATTAATGGCTGTGGAAATTAATTTAAAAATGCCGCAGATGACCCGCTTCCATTAATCTCTTAGAGCACAATATTAGTTTTATGTAGATACACATTAAAGGAAAAATTAACCCTAAAGTTAATAAAACGATTTTGTGGGAAATTCGTAGTCTTATGAAATCCACATAACTCATTAAATTTTGGTTAATTAAATCCTCTCGTCTGCAGGTATTATCTAAAGCTTCCTTTGTTACTTGCACTATTATCCTTAATTAGGGTTATATAGGTTTTTATTAGGACTGTAGCTTGCTGTCATAACTAATATCATTAATTTTCTCATAAAATTACGACACAATGTAGTAGATATTTACTTGCTAGGAGAACTACTATTTTGACCTTATTAACGGAAATGCCTAGTTATTAAAAATTTTATGAAAAAGATAAAGTAACTCTTAATTTAACCTCTCCAATTATTTTTGGAATGCGCGATAATTATACTCAATAATTTACAATTACCTGTAAAAACGACTCTGGCTTGAAGGACCTGAAAATAAACTGTTGAGTACGAATAAAACTTACGTATCCTATTTGATCCCATGTCCAACATGTGCTCATAGTAAAAAATCTAATTAATTCTTGCTGTGCATAAAACTTACTGTCACTATAATAATAATACCAAAACCGACTCAGAGAAGCAACAATAAACTTGCACTTGCTATTTACTACTATATCGAGTATATATTTCTAACAAACATAAAACATTGATCAAATTATTATAGAGAAGATGCAAAATAATATCAAACTATAATACGGCCCGAAGGACCAAAAAGTAATATGTGTAATAGAAATAAAAGATTTAGTAGTCCATGCAAAACGTTCTGCTATCAAAGGGACGAATGTACTCAGTTTGGTCCTAACGTATGCAAAACTAATTATGAACATAAATTCAAAATCGAAACTATAGGCAAATTACTGAGACCAACCATGCACGTCATGAACCACATTTTGATGGTACTTGTTAATGTCAATCTTGAAAAGTATAAAACTGTGTTTATTTTCATTAAATTACCTAATAAAAATATGTTTGTAGCACTGCGTAATGTAATGTTACTGTTGTGTGTTTTTTTTTAATTTTTCATAGTTTCTGTGCAAAAAAACAAAAATAGTTACAAACTAAAATTTTTCTTCTTTTACATTGACATTACCATGTTTAAAAGTATACATGTGTGATGGTTATACATGGACGCTTTGTTTTGCTTCGATATTTTGTTGCTAAAGCAATTAGTTCTTGCCTATTTTAATATAAAGAATGATTGCTATAAATTATTAATATATATTAATAAATAAACATTTCTTTCAAAAGACAAATTTACTGTAAGAAGATTGTTTGTGTGGTTGCATGTACTCAAATGTAAACCTAGTAAGAATGTTATAATTTGCTTTTAATTATAAACTAATAGGAAATAAAAAAGTTAAAAACAGGATATGTTATTCAAATAACACACACGCTGTCTCGGCACTACGTCATACTTACAAGATATCTCTAAATAGTCTGTACAAAACGCTACCACATATTCCTGCGACAAAAATAGGACGATTTGATCCTCCTTGCCTAAAATTACGGAGTTACAGCCTTCTAAAGCGAGAAATTTTTCGATCACTTTCCTACATATAATTATGGTAATAATTGGAACAATGTATTGAAATTATATCTGCATACCTTATTCGTCAAGGTTGCAGGCTAAAGCCTAGTTTTGTTTTAATATGTGCAACAGAGGCTTCTCAAGTGGGAGGATCTATTTGCTACAATATGTTTAATATTATTTTGTTTTTCTTATTTTTTGACAAACTAATACAAACATAACCCAAAAAAAGGCACTCTTGTTAAAAGTCAAGAAACCCAACCGTTTACGAGATAATTCAATTTTTATATAAAATCGATGTCATGAAAATTTGGAAACTGCGTACTATTGGGATTAAATTAGCAGCATAGGTTCAGCACAGCAAGACAATACGAAAAGCTCATATGAACAGTTGTCCGCAAACGCTTAACGTACAAAGTACAAGGCAGAAAAGTGATCAGACCAGTCTCACTTTAGAAAGCTGCAACTCCGCAACCCTACAGTTTTGTATACAGGTAAGTTGGGTTAAATCGTTAGGATCTCGCGAATATGCGGTGGCGTCTTGTATAGACCTTTTACAGACACCTTGTATATTGTTAGCGACATATAGAGAGAATTATATACATAAATATATAAATAAATATATATATATATATATATTGCTGTGTATACTCTTAATAAATATAAATGAGACAAATAGCCCCACGTTGGCTTGCGCCAAAAAGATGCTATGTAATATAATTTTTAAAGAAATATTAATTAAATAAATCAACAGCCCCACGTTGGCTGCGACCATAAAGATGCTGTGAATTATCTATTATAAATAAATAATTCAAATGCCCCACGTTGTTCGGCAAAATAGATGCTATGTAAGTTGATATTATTATTATTAATTATATGAATTTTCTTTACCTCGGCTAGCTCATAAATTAAATTTTTATATTGGTTACGCCAATAACATTAATTAAAAATACCAGCATCTAAAAATACAAATATCTCAGGGTTTTTCAGTTCGTGGCCTCGCTACTGATAGACATAAAATTCGAACAATAAAAGTTTACGCAAATACAAGTATTAAACCAAAATAGACTTAGCTTAATCCAAACTGTTGCTGTTCAGTGAACATCAAAAATGTTGCCGTCTAATGTATACCCAAAATTCCTGGAATGCACTGTCAGCTGAATCCCGCCAATTTCATCCAGACAACCTTACTTCTCGTGGCACATTTGACCTCGCACTCATACAAACCATCAAATTATTTAATTTAATTTCGAGAACGTTCTCTGTTTCTTTGATGTTGTGTCTAATGCGTTGTTTAAGTTCCTCAAATAAGTGATTATTACTGCAAATATTGAATTCCTAAAGTACGACTATAAAAAAGAAGTCACACGGTATTAAATCGCACGATCTTGAAGGAAAATGAATCACTGTATTCCGAATTCCGAGTATTAAAGAAGTCTTCTAGCATAACCACAGTTTAACAAATGCAACGAAGAGTTGCACCATCTTGCTGGAAAATACCTTGCGAGGGTTCGCCATCGTATAGTTCCTTCAAACGTGATTATACATTTTTTTTCAGGTACGGTATTGCCTTGACGTTAGCTTGTATTAAAACTATATTTATATATACTTAATTCTAATAAAACAATGTATTGCAATCGAAAAACTTACGGTCAGTTATTGTCCTTGTCCAAAAAGCCAACTTTTCTGGCTGTAAAGGAGTTTAAATAAAATCATGAAGATTATTCTCAGGTTCGGAGAATTAACAAATCCTGTTCTATGGAACCACGCCTCGTCCGTAAAAAAACTTAATTGTAGTGCATTATCATCATTACGCGGAGTGTTTCAGAATCATTCGAAGAACTGCAGCGTGGAGGGTCGGCAATAACTCTTGAACCATTGTCAGTCGATAACAATAAAGATGTATGTAAATGTTTCTATATTATTGTATGGCACGTTCCAACAGGTACCATCATTTATTGTAACAAGCGACGAATTCAAGTTTATGGTTTATTATCATTATTACGTACGTACATATTGATGGTCGTCCACTGTGACTCCTTCGTCCTACACTTGCTGTGTCATAGCGCAGCCTAACATATTGATCGCCAGGTACTCGAAACAATTTCTAATCAACCACGTCTTCTGGAAAATGGAAACCGAGCATTGAATAAGTCCAAACCCCACCAATGAAAAATGGGAAGATCCTTGTTGGTTAGATAGTAGCAGCAAAACCCAATATAACCCCTACCAAAATAATGTTCCTTTTAATTTAGAATCACTAGGATACAATCTGCCAGTGTCAGAAACGTACCATATGTGCAAGTATCAATGAATGTCTGGCTGCCAGCATATAAAATAACTGTTATAACCCACTAGGCAAGTGTATATTATATTATGTCTCGGCCGTTAGCGCACTTGCCTTTAGGTCCAAGGGACGCGTGGTCGAATCTGGCCGAGGTCGGTGAGATTCTTCTAGTGGGGAAAAATCTGAAAGTGAGTCTTCTATCGTAAGAAGTAAATCCGTAGGTCCCATGCCACTGCGATGTGTAACATGTTAAAAATCACTACTGGAGTTGGAATTACTCCACATAGGCAAAATTCATAGTAAGCGTATACAATAATCCAATGATGGCTACAGTGCTTAGAGATGCTTGGGAGACCGCGACCTAGATCTCGCTTTTTCAAAAAACAATGCAATGTAATACAAAACTGTTTTTATGTAGACAACCTACGAATTAATTCTGTATCTCTTCCACTTGTCCCAACTTTTTCTCCAAGAATTATTTTAAAATGAACTATATAGAACTCCATCACTTACATTCCACTTTCCACCCCTAAATGAAAATTTAAATAAAAGTAACTTTCACGAAATTGTTACATAAACCAAAGAAATACGAAAACATAACAATATACAGGACGTTCTATTAAAATAGAAAATGAAGACAGCAATCAGAGGTAGGCACAATTGCAGAGCGTTCCCTAAAAATTACGAAAGCATGAGGAAAATGCAGCAGTATAACAATCTACTGTTCTTTTAAAAAATATTATGCTCAGGGGAATGTTAAAAACATTTACGATTTATTTTGACAGTGCTTTTATTAAGTACATATTGCTGTGTTATATTATCCCTAATTGTTTAATTACGCTTAAAATGTATGCCTAAACTATTATTATTGGAGTTAGTATCTGTAATAAATTATTAAAGGAAGATTGGAACCTATTTTCTAGTAGTTTTGCCTTTACCGATGGGCTTTTCTTCTGATTCCGCTGTTTAGTATTTTTTTGGGCTGTGTTCCGTTCTATTCGTCAATTTAGTAGCTCTTGAAGATTTTTCCATGACCTATTTGTGGTATCTTTTGTAATCTTTCACTATGGTGATTGTCATTGTAGATTTGGGAGGGTGAGTTACCTCACGTGCACTTAGGCCACTAAGGTGGGCGCATTGTGCTCCCTCCCCAGCAGCTCCCCAATTTGGGCATCACTCAAGCCATCCAATCCTTTGGATGTACTTGGGTACAACTGGGATGTTGCTGATTTCGACTATATCAGGACAAGAGTCTGTCAACATGAATCCTCTCTGATTGTTGCGAGCGCTGGACAGTGACACAGGACGTGTTCTGCCGTCTCGTTATCTCCATTGCATCCTCGACAGTTTGGGTTGTCCGCCAGTCTCATCCTGTGCATATGTTGATTTAGGATCTAGTGTCCAGATAAGATACCTACAACTAGTCGCAGCTTCTTTGATATGTTCTTTTAAAAATTGCCGCTCTATATGAATTAATTTCGTAATTTAATTGCTGCTTCATAAGAATTAAGAACGTTATTTTAATTGCAGTTTTATGTTGGTTACAGCTTTCGTTATTATTTTGTTTTTCTAAGATTGAGATTGACAGTTCCCTTTGTAAGTCGAAATTGCCGAATGATGCTTTGGTCTACGCTTGGCCCTGAACGCTTCTGAGAATTTACGTGCCGAATTATTCTAGAACATTTTCGGCCTATTTCAAATTATGTTGCAATCTTTTGGGGGAATGAAGGGTCACGTTGCGTTTAACAGGCAGTCAGTTTTACATCTTCAATGACTCCGGGTCTTCCCAAATTCCATTTCGGGAAAATGCCGCAAATGAATTAAGTGCTGCAATGGGCGGCTTTTTGAGTTTGTCGATGGGTGTCCATTATGTATGAGTTTCGTTTCGCTGTTTTACCATGGGGCGAAAACAGACCATCGACAACTGTCGGATTTATAGAAACACACTGGATTTTATCCCTGTAAAGGCAATTCTTTGCGAATTAGCCGATTGCCTTTGGCGGATTAAGATCGAGCCCAGTTCCTGTCCCTCTGCTGTTACCGTTGGTGCGACGAACGCATCGAAGTTTCGGGCCCTTGATGTTGACTCAATTCAATCTAGTCTTCAGGGGCGTACCTGCGGATTTTTATCATCATCTTGTTCAATACTTCCGACATTGTGCCTGCCTGCATCAAAATTCAAGGTAAAGAACCAGTTTTTTTTTTGTGTGTTGTGAAAAGAAAAAGTTTACGCGCTAACTTGCAAAATTCAACGTAACTGAACACTTTTTTTTAATCAAAATCGACCTTCAGTCGCCGATTGCCTTTGTTTGCCCTACTGATTGTAAAAAGTATTTCTTTTATACTGTGACACGCTTGTAAACTCGACGTCTCTGGCCGCGCAGTTCTTTAAAGAAGGTAAATATATCGTGCGCCATTAGCGGCGGCTTTTGTTTAATTGAACGTTCAAACCAACAGTTTGTATTATTAAACTACGAAATCATTTGCTGTCCTTTTTTTGTATTGTGTCATTTGTAATAGCTAATTATATGCGTGTAAAAATTTAAATCTCTTTTATTATGGTTCATTCTGTATTTGTGTGTGCATAGATTTTACAAGCTTTATAAACAGAAGGGAGGCACAATAAAGGTTAGTTCGATTCCCGTAAGCTGCTGGCTTCTCGGCCCTCCTCGAGGACCTACAATCAGCTGGATTTGGAAGGTGGCGCCCACTAATTTTGACTGAGCCTTTACACAACTAGGAAGATTTCCTCCCGTAAGCGATTTCTGTGAACTCCCCCTACTCCTCTGCGCTAAGCTGCAGGCTTTTTCCACCTATCCTGTTGCGGGTCGACGAAAAAGCTCGTTTGGCCAGTAACATGTTTCAGGATAGTTGCACACAAAAATTGGCTGTCTTTGGCGAAGGTGCGCTAATAGCAGCCCTTGCATGATGACAACTTGCAGTGTTTACCCATCTTCCTGTGAAGTTTTTTAGGGTTTCTTGGTATAGCATAAAGCTGAATGTCCTCAGGGATATAGGAATAACGGATTCTGGTCTCCATATAGGTCACTATGGTTCTGAAGTTTGGAGTAAAATTTTGCCGCCCAACAGGGCGCCAATTATAAATAAATCGTCTCTTCTTCTTCTTCTGTGTATAGGTCAATGGCCTGTTAACTACCTGCAATGGAGCAGGATCTATCAGCCCTCTTTGCACGTATGCCGGGCAGGAGACTGGCCTAACCCGTTGAACAGATAAGAAAAGTTCCACTACATGGTTTACGATTGTTAAAGATGTTCGTATGACAACCGGGACCGACGGTTTTACGTACCCTCCGAAGCACGACCGGTTGCATATGCCACTATATTGGTCCACCCAACCAAGTACTGACCAGCGCGGATTGTGCTGGACTACGAATACCGTTTGACCGGCGTCCGCAGTGCTCCGCTATGCAACCGATATCAATAAATGTTCTATTTAATTAGCTAGAATAATTGGGAATTCCACAACAATATTTTACATCTTTACAGAGCTTTTCTATTATTTTCTACACAAACTGCCGTACAAACAGTGAAACCTTACCTACCAGTTCAGTCAGTTTTATTATTAAACAAAGATTCCAAATTTTCAAGAATGAAATGTATGTCTCGCTCTTTAGAAGCTTGTTTTTATACGTTGAGCTAATGAGACGGATATTTTAAGCCGTATAGTACCTAGGGGAAACAAGGGACATGTTTATTGGAAAATCATACTCGTTGCTGTAGTTTAATAGTTTCATAGCTCATGAATGTTGACACTTTACAGTTTCCACAAGTGGTTTTCGCCGTTTCTAGCAAGTAAGACAATGGCTCATTGCACAACTTACGAAATATGAGAATGTTTGCTTAAAAAATGAATTTCTAAACTGCTACGCTTTTCCACACTTTTTCGTACAATTTGAAATTAGTTTCTTGCCCATTACAATACTTGTGTAATTAAAGGCCTTAAAGCGTAAGATTATTCTATTATAAACTTTGTTGCAAATTACACTGCACCATTTATTGTTTTAATTATAACGAGTAATTTTATTATACAATCTCCGCTTGCGGGCTTGGGGTTTATGCGAGGTTCCGTTGATGGTTGTCTACTACTAAAGCTGTTGCCGTTTTAGTTGATACCTTTTACGTACTTTTTATTTTGCTACCACTTAAGGAACGTAATGTACTAAATAACAATTTACAAGCTAAAAACACTATCCTACCGAAATAGTTAAAACTAATGTCTACATTATAGAGCAATTTAATAAAATATAATATATAAACTTGCAAACTTCGAAATGACAGTTTCAAAGCACTATACTCTGTTATTTATTAAATAGTGAACCAGTTACTAAATACTTGCATGAAGCAGATATACCAGACGACTGAACAATGTCATAATCATTATATTACACAAAAAAGGGGATATTCCAAATTGTAAAACTATAAACCTATCAGTTATCTCTCACACCTTTACAAGAATAATACTTAATAAGCTAAAAAATATACTCGATTCCTTTCAACCACCTAAACAAGCGGGGCTTAGATCGAAATGCAGACAAACAATCACCTGCAAACTCTCAAAACTTTTATAGAAAAGTGTAATGAGTATAACAAATCCATAATTGTAACCTTTATGGACTACGATACCGTCGAGACATTGTCCGTCATAAAAGCTCTAAAGCCTGTAGAATAAAGGAACGATGCATCCATCTCCTTATGAATATCCAAAAGGAATCAACATCCTTCATCCATTTACATACTAACACTGAGAAGATCGAAAGAGGAATTAGACAGAGACACACTATTTCCCGAAAACTGTTTGCCCTGATGCTAGAATACATCTTTCGAGAATTATTGTGGGAAGACAAAAGAATAAATACGATGGACAAAAAATGAATATCCTCCGATAACTAGAAGACATGTTGGAAATTCTGCAACGACTACAGAACAAATAACTAGAGATCTGCTTGAATATGTACATAAACAAAACTAAAATAATGACCAACCTTCCCACTGAAAATATTCAACTTCCAGCGGAAAAGTTACAAGCTATACAGTATGTCCCATACGTTCAGATAAACGCCTCGTGGCGTTGTTCAACAGTACATACTGAACACAAAACAGCTACAATATTTATTTTTTCAGGTTAGTTTCTTTACACGAGCTTCTTGAAGTATGAAATTCGAATCCTGCGTATCTCTAACAACAAAGCTAAACGAATAGATACTATCGATGACGGTGGTTCTTTATTAGTAAACTTAAGATATTAACAATAAAAATTACTTCTGAACAATTTCAAATTGCAGATTTTTAGTCCTAAGGTTTGACTAAAAACACGAAATTTAGATATAACATCAAGGCAAATCTAAGCAAGGCTGATACCTAGTAATTTCTATTTAATTCGACACTATTGTTCCGAATTTTACAGTTGTCAAACACATTTTCCTGTTCTTTTTTGTGAATTCCGCTTCACTTGCTTTAATGGAATACACAATACACTGACATGATTTGAATTCTTAGAGGTTGGTGGTTTTTGTAATGCAGCGGCAAGGCTATCCAAATAGAAGACATCCAAACCATAGAGTTATGGAACGAACTGACCAACGACTACGAAAGAGAAGAATGTTGGTCTAAAAATGGATGGTGGCGGTCGTCAATTTATGGTAACCCCAATCGTGAAGCAAATGTGTTAGAGTTTATTGAATGGGAGTCTACAAGAAGCGTACCTGGTATATCTTGGATTGTAGACATACCAAAGTCGACAGTAAGCAGAATTTTACATGGCAGAAGCTATAGCCTTTTCGAAAAACGAAAGTGCAACATTTAGTACCATATGAATATAATGCACCAGTTAGATACGGTGAATGGCTACTAAATCAATATCAGGAAAATTCGAATTTCATTGGCAATATGAGTAGACATCTACGCAAAATGGGGTTCACAATACTCATCATGTGTGGACAGATGAGAACCCTCATTCACCTCATGTTAGAAGTCATCAATATCCATACAGTGTTACTGTTTGGGAAGGTATGTAAATAATTATATATCTCATCCTTTTATGCTGAAACTTACCCACATTTTCTTAATAAATATTTTTAAATATTACTGGAAAATGTTCCACTAATAATTAGACAAAATATATGGTACCAGCAAGATGGTGCTCCAACCTATTATGGAATCATTATTCAAAATTGGCTTCAAAATCATTATCTAGATCGGTGGATTGGTAGTGGGGGTGCTATAGCTTGGATGTCACGATCACCTGTTCTAACGGCCTTCGATTTTTATTTATAGGGCTATCTGAAGGATTTGATATATCTCAAACCAATAAATAATGTTGACAGTTTAACAAATCGTATCAACCAAATGGCTGCAACTTTAAACGAACACATGCGTAAACGAGTACAAAGTTCAACTACAGTGATATGTGCAGAATGTCATACTGTTGGTGGTGGTCTTTTTGAATAGTGCCATTAATTTACAAAAAATTGTAATTCTGATTTGTTTCTCTCCATTATTCTTATTTTTTTGTTTAGATGCTGTCAAGGATTGATAACTACTTTATTCAGCTGTGGATTAGGCCTACTACACTTCATTAAAAAAATGCGCCGGTAACTCTACCTCATGGTGGTGTGGAAATGAGTTGATTTGTGTTGTCAAAAGCGCCAACTGGCCGAGATAATAATAATTATGTAATAAATATTATTTAATAGTTTTCAATAGTAACTGAAAAAACATTTTCCGTAGAGCATACAACACGCATATTACACAGTTGCCAAGTTTTCACTTCTTTTTGTGCTTTGTGAAGAAACTAGCCTGCGAAAAATAAATACTTTAGCTGTTTTATATTTAGCAGCACTGTTACGAGGCGTTTCATAGCGAGTTATGGGACGCCCTGTATATATCTGGGCCACAAGATCATATTAGGCAAAGAAAACGAAGCAGGAGAAATAGATAGGAGACTTACTCAGGAATGAGTAGCTTTTGGTAAATTAGACACTTCATTTCGAAGTCCACATCGTATTTACTTATGGAACTGAAACGATCCCTTTGGGAAAGCAGTCCATTTGAAAGCTAAAAGTAGAACAAAGAAAAATGGAATGCATACTGCTAGGCTTAACTCTAAGAGACCGGAAAAGAAATGAATGGATCAGGGAGCAAACAAAAGTGAATGACGTTATGCATATGACAGCACCAATGAAGTGGAACTGGGCGGGACATATTGCAAGAATAGAAAATCATAAATGGACGAAAAGAACCATGCAGTGCTCGAGAACTAATAAAAGATTACAGGGACGACCACGAACGCGATGGGTCGGAAGTAACTGGACCGAAATAGCACAGAAAAGGAAGAAATGAGATAATTGGAGGGAGGCCTATGTCCTGCAATGGACGAATATGGGCTAATATGATGATGATAATACTTCTTTATGTGACGATCAGACAATCTACCTAACCATCTATTTGATTTACTTAACATGCAGTACCGTCCTGCTGAGGATATACCTTCGCTTTATGAACTCTCCCAGGTACGTAAATAACGCAGCACGCAGCACTACGATCTAGTTGTAAATATGTACAGATTTTTTATACCGTGGTTATAATTGCAAGGAAACATAGAGGCATGAAACATACGCCAAACTAAAACAATATATACACCCCGTATGAATATTGGCCAGGAGCAATAAATGACGATATATCCGTTTATAGTTTATGGGCACTATATTATATTCGCTGCAAAATATTGCTACTCGCAATCGTAAGTTTTTCTCTGTCACATGAAACATGTTCACAAATTAATTATTTAGAAATATTAAAATTAACAGTATAGTTTCTAGCGTACCAGGGTGCTGTTGTTGACTGTCACTGGCACGTAATCATCCTTTTTGTTCATGAAGTTAATATGCACTGACTTGCTTTCGTTTAGTTTTATTCTCCATCTTTTTGTCTATGTGTCCACCTGGTACATGGTTTGTTGTAATGTTCCTACCGTTTCTTCACTTCCTTCACCTACCGCTAGTGTTGCACAGTCGTCTGCAAACCTAACTATTGTTATCTCATTGGTTGACGGGATATTGTTGGTGTACAATAGGTATAGTATTGGCCCCAATACACTGCCTTGTGGTACCCCTGCCTTAATTTCGTATAAGTCGGAGTACTCCTCTTCTTGCTTGATCCTGAATAGTCCGTTTGCGATGTAAGACTTTAGAAGTTCAGCCAAACTTTATCAAAAGCCTGGACAACATCTAAAAAGATTGCCGAACAGACGTTTTTCTCCTCAAAACTTTTCTCTATGGTATTTATTACCCAGTGAACTTGTTCTACAGTTGAATGTTGGTTTCGGAATCCAAACTAGTGTGTTGGTATCAGTTCTTTTCTTACTACTGTAGGTTTGAGCCTCTTGAGTAATAGTTTTTCAAATAGCCTTGAAATGATCGGTAAGGGCGAGATGAGCCGATACGATGCTGTTTCGTTCAGCGGTTTTAATGGCTTCTGTACCATTATGACTTTAGTCGAAATGTTGCATTTAATATATATAATTAGTTTTAGTATTCCTATTCTAGGTACGTGTTTCAATACGTTCCCTGTTATTAAATCAAATCCCGGAGCTTTTTTTTGATTTATTTTTTTCTGAATTTCTTTTGCCACTTCTCGTGGAGTGACCAATTTTATTTCTTCCTCCTCTCTTCCATCTTCGACATCCAGTGCTTCATTTTGTACTTGTTGATTCGGTCGAAATATCATTTCGAGGTGGTGGAGTGTGGTAGGTTTTAAATCCTTTAGATTTTATATAATTTTGTTTCGTAAGATGTGTCTCCGATATGAGACAAATCTATTTGTTGCATATCCAGGAATACTTGTAGCTCGTTTTGATGTTGCTGAATACCATTGGCATTCCAAACAACTACTCTTATGTCTTCTGTGTCCATTATTTTTTTTTGAAGCAGTAACTTTACTACTATTTCATTCAAATTTTGTTAATCTCTTGGAGATTTTTTCTTGCTCATGAAGCGTCGTCATATAGGCCTATTTCCCTGTTGCCAGTTATCTCGTAACTGTTTGAAAAGATACTCCTTAAAAGATTAAACCAATCATAGAAGAAAAGAACCTAATCCCTTCGTATCAGTTTGGCTTCAGAGAAAACCATTCTACAATAGATCAGGTTCACAAAATCACAGATATTATTGAAAAGTCTCTAGAGGAAAAGTAAGTGTGCTCTACAATATTCCTAGACGTTGCCCAGGCTTTTGATAAAGTCTACCATGAAGGCCTGTTTCATAAACTTAACAAAACTCTGCCACGACAACACTCTAAACTTTTAAAATCATACCTTTCAGAAAGATATTTTAGAATAAAGCAGGAGGAGGCTCACTCTAAATTAAAAGAAATTCAGGCAGGAGTGCCACAAGGTAGTGGACTAGGTCCAGTACTGATATACACTAGTGACATTCCTGATCTTGAACAGAACACCATCGCAACGTTTGCAAATGATACAGCAATTATTGCAATAGGAAAAAATCACGAGGAGGCTACTGAAAAGTTACAATCCTCCATTGATAGAGTAAGCACCTGGACCAAAACCTGGCGTATCAAGCTCAACGAAAGTACGTCCGTACATGTAAACTTCCCCAACAACAGCACATACCCATCAGAATCAACGATGCCCAGATTCCACATGCTGACCCTAGATGCTAGGCTACGCTGGAAAACCCATATCAAAAAGAAAAAAGAAGAGTTTAACCTAAAATATAGAAAAATGTATTGGTTACTAGGAAGAAACTCCAAGTTATCCATTTACTATAAATTGCTTCTTTATAAGCAAGTTTTGAAGCCAGTATGGACATATGACCTACAACTTCGGGGCTGCGCTAGAAAAAGTAACATCTACATCATCCAGCGACTTCAAATCGAAGCATTGAGAAGCATGGTCAATGCACCTTGGTACCTCCGCAACTGTGACCTCCATAAGGACCTTGAAATAGAAACAGTTAATCAAACCATCCCCAAAATAGCAAGATGTCACGAACAACGACTTCTCCAACACGTGAACATTGGGGCACTCCAGCTCCTCGACAACACCAACCTGACAAGAAAACTCAAGAGGACTAAACCCTTCGAACTAGTATAGTGAAGTGAGTGAAAAGCAAAGCATTTGTGCGATAGTTACACGTTAAAATTAGTGTAGTTCAATTACCTATTAGAACCTTAGATAAGTTTTCAACCTGTAGCAATTTAAGTTAGAATTAAATTATTCATTGATTAATGTTATGATCAGATTATAATGTCATAAATGCTCTGAAAAGGGTATTTAATACTAAAAAAAATTTTTTTTCTTGCTGCTGGAACGTTTTTTTCCGTTGTTCAAGTTTTGAGATTAGGTTTTGTAGTAGCTGATTTGTCGAAACTTCTGTTTTCTGTAAATTTTCTTCCTTTTCTTTGGTCGTTGGTAGTGCTGGGAATGCTTTTAGGTCCTATCTGCACAGTGGTCGCTTCATCTAAATTGAATTATTTTTAATTTCTAATAGCACAAAAATACGTCCAAGTTTGTATGTGCTAAGTAGAATTATACATATTTATAGTTTACTGTTTTCCTATTATTCCGTTAAATATGTATATAATTTCCCAGTTTTATATGTGCTTACCGTTTCTTCTGCTCTGAGGTTTATCTCTATTGAACTAAACAATATGCTTGAAGCGATAGATTAGATAATTCAGTTGTGTAGTATTAAAAATTAAAAATAATATTCATTCTCTATAAACAAAAAGTTTATTATCTTGTTGTATTCAAGAAAATAGTAAGTATACAGAACCAAGGGCAAAGCAAGGATACTAAGCTATCGTGGCAACGTACAGCTAATGTCGCAAGGGGCTACATCAATATAGTGTGTTTGTCTACTAAATAATTAATTAGTAACCTTATTTGTATTTTCACATAGTGATGTAAATAAATGTTATGAATCCAATTACGGTGAATACCAGTAGGACATTTCATCCAGGGGCATAATAAATATAACATAATAAACATTTTCATGTTTAACTTGCGTGGTACTGATAAACATGGCCTATTTAGAATTATCGCTTACTATACAACGGTTATTATATGCATTCTGAATATGATCCTAACTATTGAATCTACATTCAAGCAGATAAGCTAAAGCTTATCTGTTCACGTAATTATCATAATTGAGTAATTGGCATCCGTTGTTAATCTAATGGTCAATTGCACCAGTTAAAATAAGCGTAAACGAACAATTAATTTGTTTTCATGTTTGCATGTAGCTACAATTTGCACTGAAAAATTAATACCTAGTCTTAAAATTATGTTGTGATTACTTTCCATTTCGCCTTTGTACGGCACATTTAGCTCCTTAGAAGTAAGAATCGGCGACGAGTTTTTCAAATCTTCGGGAAATTTATCATGTTTTTTTCACGTGCAGCATTACAGAAACACTAAATCACTATTAAAAGAACATATTGTCAAGAAAGGACCGCACATAGCGCCATTGAAAATTAATAAACAATCGCCTTCAGCTTCCTCTTTTATGTAGATAAGCTGTTAGAACTAACTGTACCAGCGGTTACCATCGGCCCAAAAAAGGCTACAATTTAAAAATATTGCGCAACAATTACACTCTTGTCAAGTACCATATATTACACTACTTGTATGAAATATGTTAACACGGTATTCAATTTTTTAGGCGGCCAAATGTTACCTACTAAATGCCCCCACTTAAAATACCAAGATCGTTAAATTGTCAACAGTTACCGTTAGAGAATAAATATTTCCTAGCCTAATCAAATTGATTCTGCTTGCCAGTCTAGTGACTTTGGTTTGTTTGCATTTATTTAGATTTTCTAGGGAGTGTAACGAAAAACTTATTTTATTATGGCGCTATTAGTATAACATTATTTTCATGCAAATTAACTAAAAAATTAAACATAACTTTAATTAAAAAAATCATTGCTACATATTCTTATTGTATGCTAGGTGTAAATATAATTTGCAGAAAACACACGTTTGTATTTAACTCAAATTTACTGAAACGTAGAACAATGGAAAAACTACTAAATTATAATGTCTAACCCTTGAGATAAACTTATTTATTACTCTTCTCGGGTTTCAAGTGAATATAAAGTGTAAATAGTTATTATTTAGAACACCATTATTGTTATTTATATCTAGCATTTATCAGGAGGCTGGAGGTCACCGTCAACCTAAAACACTTGACCCTGAATGAACTTATCTAGAGTCAAGGGATCAAAATAAGTAACAATAAAGAGGAGTTGTAACACTCAGGTCCTTCAAAGTTATCACATAATACTCAATCAATCAAAATAATTGAAACGCGTTGTACAGAGTTCGTATCAAAATCTAATTCTCTGAATCTGTTTCGGTAACTCCGTAAGAAACAATTTTGCTAAGTTTTAAAGTTTCTGTGGAATACATAATGTTGTTTCTGATTCTGGTTCTACTCTGTATTTTGAGATTATTGTATACTTCTTGTCTTGTCTTGCCTAACGTATTTTTTGACACACATTTATATACAATCTTAAACAATAATATCTGATCTGAAACACTATACACTCCTCCAAGAAATTTACGCACCAATTATTAATGTTGCAATAAAAGAAAAGTAGTGCGCTATCTACTTCAACCAAATGCATGGAATGAATGTTTGAGACAAATCTAATAGACACATGTTACTCTTGGTCTGTTTCTACATCTTTAATTTTGTTAGAAAAGTTAATCAATTTTACATGCACATTTACAATTTACTTGCAGTTTCGTTTTACTTTAAAACGTATCAAATCGCGTAGCTGTCATCAAACAATTGCTTGTACGATCAGTCTTATTTAAAATGCAACGTATCTCAAGAAATTTAAGTCGTGATGAGTGTGTCACAGCCCTTACTTTGTCCGAAAACGGTATTCTTTCCGCGCTATCGCTGACAAGCTTGGGGTGAACCACACAATCATTTTTCGGGTCATCCAGCGTTTCAGAGAAACTAACGAACATGACAGGCTACCAGGGCAAAGGCGACCACGTGCTACTACCGCTGTAGAAGATTGTTTTCTTCGAATGCATGCACTAAGAGAGCGGTTTACCACCACAAGAGTCCTCCAAAGACAACTTTCAGCAGTACATAATGTACAGGTTAGCATTAAAACCGTTCGCCAACGTCTTCTGGAATGAAATCTCAGAGCCAGATTTCCAGCTACTCGCCCACAGTTGACTGCAGACCACCGCAGACCCAGATTGGATTTTGCTAGAAACCACTTGAATTGGGAAAATGAAAAGTGGAGACGCATTTTGTCCACAGATTTTGTTGGAGAGTTGTGATAGGCGCATTCGAGTTTTCAGACGTCCAAATGAACAATATGCTCAATGCAATTTTGCCCCCACGACTGCAGTTGGTGGTGGCTCAATAATGGTATGGGGAGGCATATCTTTCACGGCCCGTCCAGACCTACACATCTTCCCAACGGCACTTTAAACAGTCAGAGGTACATTACGGATATCTTAGTATGTTGTACCATATGCCCCATACATCGGAGACAATGCAATTAATGCACGACAACGCTGGGCGCCACATAGCCAGAATTGTGCAAGAATATCGAGACGAAGTTCATATTCCTGTTATGCAATGGCCAGCCAGAAGCCCCGACTTGAACCCGATTGAGCACCTCTGGGACATTCTTGGACGACAAGTACAATCCCTTCAACCACCCCCTGCAACTCTTAGCGACTTAGGGAATTCATTAGTGGAAATGCGGGATAATCTTGAACAAGACCAGTTAAGTGTGTTTAATTTCAAGCATGTATCGTCGTTGTCAAGCTATCATAACAAATCGAGGCGGAAACAGCCTACTGAACCTGTAAACTTACAATTTTTCAGTTTTCGAATCATCATCAGCATCATCAGCATCATCATCTGACATGGAGCTCACTCGAGGGTTGATCCTGGATTACGCCAGGCCCCCCCATGCCAGTAGGTGGGTAGGAATTTACGGGATAGAGTGGATTCGGGTGGTGCATTGCACAACGTTAGCATGTCTGCAATGCATATTGCAAGACACCGCTGCTGCAACACCAGGTAGTTAGTAAGCTACGCATCAATGGAGTTTTTGAGTACATAGCCGAGACCGTTATGCGATTATGTATTTAAGCCTAATAACTTTGGTATCACAGTATCACATTGTTCTTATTTCACAACTATCTATTGTTCTAAGGTTACTGATTGCACATCTCTTAGTTTTCGAATAACTAATAACCTACTTAATATTTACTCCCAAACTTATTGAAACTGTCCGTTATGCGATTATGCATTTGACCCTAATAAACTTTGGTATCAAAGTTTCACACTGTTCGTATGTCTTATGTATCTATTGTTTTAAGGTAACAGATTGCTCCTATCTTAATTTCCTATTAACTAATTAACTACTTAATATTTACCGCACTGATTACCACTTATTTGGAAGTTCGATTCTGGATTGTATTTCCTTCGTATCCCTAACCTTCCCCTCTGCAGTTGTCCATCGTTCTCTTTCCCACTGGTACTTGTTTCGTTCCTTCTCCTTTGTTTTCCCTTCCCTAACCCTCTTACTGCTTCTTCTTCTTCGGTATCCTGTTTTTCTTCAGTCGATTTTTGATCGGATTCTTCAATCAGTGCGTATACTCTTCTTACCTCTCTTCGGATATCCTCTTTTCTTCGTGCCCAGTCCTCCCATGTCTCTTTAGGTGTTTTGTATGTCCCTCGCCAATGATGTATTCCACGTGTAGCATGGTCTTCCGATCTTCCTTTCGCATGTTTGCATGACATAAGCTTGCTGTAGAGGATGGTTGGCCGGTCTTCTTTAAATACGTGCGCCGTACTTACTTCTCGATGTAGTGAGTCGTTTAATACATTAAATACATATCCGACTCCCATCACATAAACAATACAAATCCTAGCAACCTTGTTACAAAATGTTTATACTTATACATTTTTGTACCAATACTTTTTTTTAAGCTAAAATGGAAGTTTTGTGGGCCTTTTACTATCGCGTCAAAGAAATATTTACGTTTATTAAATATATATCCGACGACCACCACATCCAAAACTTAATACAAATCCTAGTATCATTTTTAGATGTAAAATGTTTATACGTAAAAATGTTTTGTAATTATAAAATTTTTATTTTTAAACTAAAATGGAAGTTTTCGGGCCTTTCACACATCAAAAATTCAATACAAATCCTAGGAACATTTTTAACGTGCAAGATGTTTATTCCTAAAATGTTTCGTACGCAATATAATTTAAATTTTTAAAACCTGAGGTAGAAGTTCTGTAGGCCTTTTACTATAGCGCCAAACATTATTTAGGTTTATTAAATACAGATCCTAGTAACATCTTTACTTGCAAAATGTTTATACCTAAAAATGTTTTGTAACATTAAAATTTGTATTTTTTAAATTAAAATAGAAGTTTTTATAGGCCTTTTACTATCACTTCAAAACAGTATATAAGTTTATTAAATACATATCCGACGCCCATCACATAAAATTTTTAATACAAATCCTAGCAACGTTTTTACATGCAAAATACCTAAATAATTTTTGTAACAATAATATTAATTTCCAAACTACAATGAAAGTTTTGTAGGTCTTTTACTATCTCTCCAAAGAAATGTTTACGTTTGTTAAACATATATCCGACTCCCATCACATCCAAAATGTAAAACAAATCCTAGGAACATTTCAACGTGCAAGCTGTTTATTCCTAAAAATGTTTCGTACGCAATATATTTTAAATTTTTAAACAGAAATAGAAGTTCTGTAGGCCTTTTACAATAGCGGCAAAAAATTATTTACGTTTATTAAGTATATATCCGACGCCCAGCACATCAAAACTTTACAAATCCTAGTAACATTTTTACATGCAAAATGTTTATACCGAAAAATGTTTTGTAACAATGAAATTGTTATTTTTAAGCTAAATGGAAGTTCTATAGGCCTTTTACCGTCACGTCAAATCAGTATTTATGTTGATTTGAACTTTACCAAGAATTTCAAGTTGGGACGGCTTGTATGCCATCCCTGAAAAGGTCTGTACCTGCTTCCCACTCTTGCCGCTCCTACCCAAAATGCCCCTGCAGATGTCTACCCGCTTGTGCTGCAATCTACTTTCCCTTGTTACAATATTCCCCCGTTTTAATTTTATTTCATTTTTGTAATTCTATTAGGCTACAATACTACAAAAAACTACAATAGGCCACTCAAGCCCCCAACTTATCTTTTACTGTTTTTCTCCGCCCCGTTGTTCCCTGTCGATCGCAATCTGTCACCTTTGATTGATCATCAGGTAGAGCCGATAGCATTCCACCCCTTCCCGCCCAGATTCGCAACCACTCGCACTTTATCTTCATAGTTTGATAGTCTAGAAAATATTTTCGTCTTTCTAATTGAAATATCAACTTTTATACCGATCATCTGACTTTAATGTCGAAACGCGACTACAATATGGTAATTTAGACTTTAACATCCGGATAAAATGTTTTTTAAGACTAACATCCAGATAGTCTCAGAAATATAATACGAGTTAAGTATGGGAACATCGACTTTAATCACAAAATTTCAACATCACTCCCGAAAACTCTACTTTAATACAAAGAAGACGATTTAATCATGAAGGCCTTTAATTTTAGATATCCAAATATCTAAAATATTAGAGAATACTTAATAATATATGAAATATTTTGTTACAAAAATTGAGTTCCTTTTTTTTGTGTCACCAAACCTTGTATATATTGCTGTGTTATATGAACCTTAATTTAGATAATCTAATACAAAATGAACTTAAAGCTCTTCTATGCTTTAAATTGTTATAACCAAGTAAAGGTCATGCTCAATTAGTGTTTGTCATCTCCGTTGATTTTGTTTGGGTTGATCTGGTGTCTAACCTTTGAATTCTCTGTTTCGTTTTGCTTGTTCGTAGTCGTAATAATTGTATGAAGGTATTAGAGGTATTTATCAAACTTGACTGTGAGTTTTTCACCTGGAAAGAATAAGATATGGGATTTGTGTATTATGTTCGATAACTGTCAACTAACATATAATATTGGAGGAAAATGGACATTTCAATTGTATGTTTTTTGTGAGTAATATTTGGATATAGGTGTGAAGAACATTTTATTATGACTGTTATGATCATTTATTGTAATATTATTATTATACGGTGATTTATGCTTAAAATGAACATGAATTTTGTTAAAAAAATAATTGATAGGCCCTGTGAGGTCTCAAAACATTCCTTTTTAAATAAAGAATATGACTATAATTTCAGTTTTGAGGTAAATGATATTTTCAGAAAGTTATTTAAATATTTCAGATTTAGTTCATTTGGGTGTCATTCTGCTTTCCCAGTGGTTGAGGAAGTCACATGTTTTTTGTAGAATGTACTTATTGTTGTTTGTATTATGATATTGCCATGGTTACTTGGCAAAAAGAACGGAGAAAACAACTGGGACTTGCAATCAAAATCTCAAAGTAAATAGACGTTGGTATGGCGAGTCAACTAAAATTGTAATTTTGCGTGTTTATTATATCCTGTTTGAATAAAACTATGGTATTAACTGTTACGTTTCAAATCAACGTTATTTGTTACTTATCTGTGTGAAAAATTGATATAATTCGGCAAATTAGCCGAAAATCAAGAATTTGGAGCGGAGTATGAAAGTAGCGTCAGTAGACTTCAGTTTTTTTTGACATGTTTTGTTTGTATCTGCGTTTGACGTTTAACACATCAAGAAACTTCAAGGAGATACTCGCATCATATTCTGGAACTGTAACTGGAATAGCAATCGAATTTAATTTAAAATAAATTAAAACAAATAAGTAACATCGAATCAACAACAATTTGAAAAGTGAAGCAAGTTTGGGGTTACCAATTTCAAAAGAAAATATAAAGGTGCAACGTATTTATGAGTTTATTGGTATAGTTGAACATGTGAAGTAATAAGCAGTAAATAATATTTGGGTTAATCACCTTGTGAAACGATTTTACGAATACGAAGATACTCAGTCCAAAGATTTTCTGCGAGGAACTTTGAAAAAGGCAACAAGTGATGGACTTTCGTTTTGGAGTTCAAGATCAACAGGGCACAGGAGTGCCATCCTAATTTCATCTAGTGAATTTTACCAGCACCAGAAGAAAATAAGCAAGTGCTTCTATGTGAACAGGTAGGTCCGTATGAAAGTACTTTGTTAAATTAGACCTTACTATTTATTTCATGTAACTTTGTCATTCAATTGTTAAAGTTGTTTGACGTTTTATAAGAAAAAAAACTTAGATAATTCTATAACATTTAATTCATTTCTTTGTTGCATCCATATTTTATAAGTTCATGTTTACTACCTTGTATCCTTCGCCTTGTTCAGTTAACCAGCGCAAGAATTTAAAGGTTATACAGCAGTTACCAAAATTTATATTATATGTAGGTCCCTCAATAAAACATAATAATAATAGCAATAATAATAATAATAATATATATAAATATCAATTTCGGTTTATAGCATATGGTGTCGCCTTCCGATTCAAAGATTCCAGTCTTTTCTGTTTTATCGTTGTTTTGCACTACCTTTGATTGTTATTCATCATCATTTCTTATAATCTTTGTGATTGTTTTACGACCTTTCTTTGATATGTCGTTTACTAGTTAAAAAACCACAAGTTGATTGTATGTTAACGTAGATAATGTTGCAATAGAAATCGCTAGTTTTAGCTTATTTTGTGAGTTTACTAGTCCCATAATGACAAATGCTGCACAGTTATAGCCAATTGAATTTTAAACATGACTGGCTTACATTTTTATTTTAATTTTTTAAACAGTTTATTATTTATTGGTCATCACAATTATTGGTACCCTATTTACGTGAATATTTTTATTAAAAATGATTGCTGGCAGTATTTGAGCCCAAGTGGGGACCTTCTCTGAACAGAGTACTTTGAGTAAGACAATTCTCATAGAAATGGCCTAATTTCAATAATATTAAGACCTTTCGAATCTTAATTTTCTGAAAATAAGCTTCCGGATTATAACAGTGCGTGTGTTAGTTTTATTAACATTGTTAAAAAGCAGATTAATCGAAAAAAGGTCAATGTCTTAAAACAACAATATATGGTAGGTTATCTGAATTTAAGCTAGCAAAATTGATGTAAAAAATATTCCCAAGTTTAATTATTTTTGCAAACCTTAAATGTATTGCCTAACTGATAAATAGCGTATAAAATTTATCCCAGTTTGATTGTAAATTTTGAATACACGAGTTTAATTCAAAATTTTTAAACCACATTAAATTAGAATTTCTATAAGATAATTTTGATATTTTTTGTAACCACATCACAATTCTTTTGCTCTTAAACAAATTACCGCAGAGTTGCATTTTGCTTTCTGCATATGATATCACAAATATAAAAATTTGATTTTATAAGAACTCTCTTCGATATTTATTTTCTATTTTTTGCTTGACCAAAGGAGGAAAACAGAAGTTCTTCAGACTTTTTAAATTTTAGCTTTTATTGGTTATGTTATACCACCATTTATACCGGAGCCGGAACAAGGTCGCGCGTATGAAGCTATGAGACCCAAGATTAATTCTAATTATACAAAACAATATTAAAGTAAACGTGTAACTGATATGTGCTAGTTAATCTTAGTATTGTAGTAAATAAACATTATTATTTTCATTATTGATATTAACATATTTTCGCTTATACAAGATTAATTCCATGAAATTTAATGGACAATAGAGGAAATTTTTATATTCTTAGCTAGTTACGGCTGGTATATACAGGGTGTATCAGAAATAGGTACAAATATTTAAACCAGTAATAGATTGGCTCAAGTAGAATTCAATGGTACTATTCATTTTGCAAAAATCATTACGTTTATTTTTTTGAATTAAAAAATAAAATAAAATTGTGTTTGAGAATTGCTGATGATACATAGAAAATGCATTTAAGCTGTAGGAAGTTATTACCTAATTGTAAAGTAAATCCAAAGTGGCAAACACGTAAAAACTTGTCTGGCTTGTGACAACTGAATATAAATGACTGACCTACCTAATAGTATTGGTTTGTGGCAGGTGATAAGAAATTTTTTTGCACTTCTATCTTACTCTCCTTTGCATAACATGTCTTTAAACTCAAAATGTTGTTATTATCTTGCGGTACTCAAACAATTTTGTGTCAAATTTTCAATTATTAGTTTCTCATATCTTAAGGGTCCCATTGCCAAAAAAATGTTTTTTTTCTAGTTTGTAAATATTGTAATCTACCATCGGATTTAATATTTGTACCTATTTCTGATACACCCTGTATATATATATATATATATATATGAGATAATTAATTTCTGGTTTGTATGAATTTTGTGCAGATACACAGGCATGTGTAATAATAATATTTGAGAGTTGCATTATATTAAAGCAGCGGATTACATTTTGGCCCCGGTCGCAAAATGCCCTTGTTGCCGCACTGTTAATAACCTCAAAATTTTCTTTTACTTTAGAACTGTATAAAGTATAACTTAATAGGTCAAAGCATCGAGGTACGTCAGTATTTGCGATATCTGTGACATGACGCCAAATTAGCATTTAAGTTAAATAAATTATTTTTCGAAATGTAAATCTTGATATAAAAAAGAAACTTATATTACGACTTGTTCTTCATGCCTCGCTCAGCGTTTATCGCAGTGAGCAAGTGCAGTTGTTATTCCGCTTACAATAGGTTTGATTAGAGTTAATATAGTTAATAATTTAGCCGAAGAACATTTCTGGGTAAATCTTAAATGTAAATCGCCCCCACAAGCTAACTAACTATTACAAGATATGATGAATTTCGAACTTTGTACTAAACTAGAACAAATAGAATCAAAAGGACAAAATTAAGTTATCCGACTTTAACGCCTGTGGCAGTAGATGCATTCTGTGATGTTCCTATTGCCAATATGCATGTATTATTGCAATTTGTATAATATGTAATTTGTGAATGCAAACTATCTTTAGTCCTTGAAACAAGCAAATAGTTTGCCAATCTCCCACGTGCGAACCTAAATTGAATTCTATAACGTGATTAATTGGTTAATCTAACAGATTTTGGTGGAGGCGCCGCTGCAGACGCTCTCCGTTGTATTGCTGAATTCTCCACATAAAATAATGTTGCCCCAATTTGTCGTGATTACTATTGCAAAGAAACGTAAAAAGTCTAAAAATTGTTTGGTTCTAAAGATTATTGGGTTCGATTAAGACAAACCAATTAGAAAGATCGGCAAAGTAATTATTTTGAAAGCAGCATAACTTTAAATTCAATTCGGTGAACTAGTGCCAGCGTCTAACGCTCCGTAACCCCCGGTACTAAAATTTCTCATCGCCATTTAACAGAATTACCATACAATTAACTTCGCATTGAAGTTGGGATCTTCAGCAGTGGTCAGGTGATGTATTCGGTGATGGCCTAGCTTAACTGCGCAAACTCTACATCCCAAACCGCAACTTTGCATGTGACAACCCTTAACATTATCGGGACTGTGGCCATTAGGAGATGGTCACCGTTCGAAGCCTCACAGTCTAAGTGAAGACACCAACAAAGGGTATAAAGAAGAGACGCCAAATTGCAAAGTTCGTTAGCTGCCCCGCCGCACCCGCTTTGGTACTTTGACGCCCGGACTCTTGTACTGCTTGCCCACCCGGACTTTCTGTGTACATTTGAGGAATTACTCGCTGTATTCAAACAACATGCGTTTCAAAGGCTTTCTATATGTATCGTCAAAGTTATCGCTTCTTATAACTAGAGTTGAGCAAACGCATATTTACACATTTTTTTCTGTAGCACATACCACGGTGTTTCTTGCTATTGCGAATTAGAAAGCATAAATTTCATTTAGCATGTTTTGTATACAAATGTTTAAACCAATACTAACCAGGTTACATTAATTACATCCAGACCCTTAATACCTAATTAATAATAATAATAATAGTTTTCAATTGGTACGCTACAATTATCGTGCAATAGGGTCTATATATTCTTTAACATATACTATATTCCTGTATATTTTATTTATTATATATGGTGGCATGCTATCTTTAATATTCTATTGTATATTAATTAAGTCATTTATAATACATTGAATATATTCAAACAGTATTTTCGGGGAGAGCTATTTCATCCCTTAAAATGCACTTCCTCTCATCAGAAAGTAAACATTTGGATAAATGATATTTATCGAACCTTACTTTAATAAGAAAATTATATGAAGACCACGTTCATGGAAATTTTATGCGTTTAAATTATCCACCTTATAACTATACATTTTGGTTCTTTTCCGGTGTTCCATTACAAAAGGAAAACACATATTATATACATATATATTTTATGTATTATTTGGAATGCCATCTTCAATATTCTGTAAAAATGTAATTAACGGCAATTGAAATTAAATTCAAATATTTTTTTGGTGGGGCCATATCATACCTTAAAGTCACTTCTTATCTTAAAAGTGAACATTTGTATAGCCATTTTATGCCTTAAAATTATCCATCCTGTAAAATTCAGGTGTTCCATTAAAAATATATCTAGGCGAAGCATTATTTTATTGTTAGCACATTCTTTACATCCTCACACAGCTTATTTATTTATTTCTTACAGAAAAAGGAAATTTAATAAGTTATATTTATTAAAAGTGGATATATCGTTATACCACAAAAGAAATATAAACAAAGCGGCTTTACTTCGAAATATACACGATGTGTTCCACTTATGTTTAGTTCTGCCGTCAGCAATGAGAAATTTCTCGTCTCATCTCGTTCCGCTTACAAAAATTCAGACGCGACTCTCTCTATTTTTCGTCTCGCGTTGTTGAGACGAGACGAGAAATAATATTACAAGAAACGAGAGGAGACGAGAAATAATATTACGAGAAACCAGACGGACGAGAATTTTTCGGCGATACTCTCGCTGTTTGGAGATTGCTTAATGCAGTGATTAATAGATGTTAAAATTATATATTAAAACAAAAACATTTCACATCAAAAAAGCATTTTAATGTACTGTAATTATTGTGTATAGAGATATGCTACTATTGTATGCACACTATCGTATCTTGAAATGTCTTAAGCTCTTAACGTTTAAAGGGTTTATCTATTGGATGATTCAGTGTGTGTCTTCTTGTCACGAGAAAAAACTCAATATCTAGCCAGTAGATTCTACCGATTAATCTGCAATCCTGTGCCTCTTACGTATACATACACGTTAAAATATCACAAGCATCAGTAGTGTTTCCAAACTAAATTTGTTATAGTAATAGAATAAATTGTGTAAGTTTTAATTTAATATAAACAATCTGAAAAATTACTTAATTTAAGTCAAGTTACCACTTAACAACAGATTTTTCGTTACTATTTTTAGTTTTTAATGAACAAAGCCGTAGCATTTATTCTCATATTCACTTCATATTATATCTAGGTACAGCTTTCAAACATGCCATTTCTACTACTACATAAACAATTGTTACCCTCGTATTAATAATTTCTTGGCATACCTCACTGACGCATCATAGATATTACTATTAAATTTGCGACTAATGGCTTAACCAGAACAAAAGTAAAAACGGCCAATAACGCCAATTTTTTATGTAAATCCTTTTATACAAAAATGTGTTTTATTGTTAAATACGCAGTGACTTTATTGTACTATAGTTAAGATAGAACTTTAAGAATACTGTTAACTCATTATTAAAATTAAACTTTCCAAGTGCTCACTAGTTTATTCTAAAATACATAATGTAGAAGTGAATTTCTCGATGAAAATCGAAAAGAGGCGAGAAATTAAATGTACGAGACGAGACTGACTTTCTTGCTCGTCTCTCATTTTAGAGACGACACGAGAGTCGTGTCATTTTTCGTTTCGTCTTGTATCGCGGCAGCACTACTTGTAGTTTCTAATACCTGGCGGAGTACCTTGAAATAAGTAAAAAATAATAAATATCTACCAAAATTTCAGTCCTACAACGCCCTATTACTGTAAGTTTATTTAGGCGACTTCCCATAATTATATATTTTTTACAATTACTACAATTGAAAGTATTACGTATAAAACAAATATGAAATGTTGTTTGGCATCGATGCTATTGGTGCTATTGTTCCTGTTTAATTTATTTATATTAATTTCACTACTACTTTACTAGAAGACATTATCAAAAAAAGAAATAACATAAAGCCTTACTTTTGACAGTAGCAACTGTTCAAAGTTCAGTCCCCGGTGTAATTTTCACTAGAATTGAAATCATTAAATCGTTTCTAATAAACGTTTCTAATAAAGATCGATATTAACTATGGTTTATTATATCAAAGTGGCTTTTTTATGAGAAGGACAGAACATTATTTTGCTATTGACGAAAAGGTCTTTCCATCTGCTATTGTTATTAAAATTGATAGGTTCTGGGGAAAAATTGCAAAATTTTCTCTAGAATTGATACAGAATAGGGCATTTTATTAACATAATTTTTATAATATTTTCATCTACTATACATAAAAACTAATTCAACACATTTATTTGCGAAGTTTCGCTGAAAAGTTGCAATTTTATTCACAGTTGATTAATAAATTTGTTGAATTAGTATTTTTCATATTTAAATTTAAACATTGAATGGGTCAAGTGTGTAACTAAAAAATGTTTTTAACAAACATGCCAACGATGAATTTGTATCACAAAAAGAAAAACTTCCGGCTCTACAGGGTGTTAATGAATTGCAGGAACAAACTTCTAGGGCTTAAGGAATACATGAAAACAACCTTTTTTTGTTAATAAATGTATGGTCAAAAGTGTTTCCTTTCAGGGATAGAGCTTCTCAAAGATTCTTTAAGAAGCGCCTCAATGTAGTCAACTCAATTTACTACCTACTATTTGTTTCCATCACGACGGAAATTAATACAGGATAAATAAAGCCCATATTTAATTTGAATTTTAAAAGTGGGAAAGAAGGTTTTATTTATCCCGTATTAATTTCCATCGTTATGGAAACAAATAGTAGATAGTAAATTGAGTTGTCTACATTTAGGCGCTTCTTAAAGAATCTTTGAGAAGCTCTATCCCTGAAAGGAAATAAAAAATGTTTGCTTTCATGTATACTTTAAGCCCTATATATAACACCATGTATATAAATTTATTAAACCTCGCTAAGACCTATCAATACCATATCGAATTTGAGTATGTAATAGCGTATTACTTCTTACTACATTTTGAGACACCCTATAGATATATGTGCATGCAATATACAAACTGTTTTTATTTTCATACATATCCTCGTCGAAATTGTTAAAAACTATTGCTATCTGAAGTTTTATGCTGATTTGTTGATTCTGTTTGTAGTAAAAAGGCTAGAAATTTGACTATTCAGAAAATATGCAAGTAGTCAAAATGAATTCATACCAGGAAAAGCAAATAGTTTTCTGAATCTTTTCAGTTTCTATTACTAGGCAAAATCATATTCACATCATACTCCGAAAAAGCCAAGAAAAAAAGAATTCGTTATTTTTTAAATGGAAAATTTTGCAATAAGAATAAATATGATATACAGGGTTGCTCGTTAACGCGTTAAAGTCTAATATTGACATTATTAAAACGATGTAGTGCCAAACTGCGCACATTATAAAAATATTTTTAAATATTCAGAGTGACTTGCTATGGAGGAGCAACTTCAAGGTGTTATTTTTAAATAGAACACCCTGTATATTACTACATTTTTAATTCAGTGTAAAATTAGCTTTTCAGCGATCTTCTAGGTTTTGATTTTGGATGAAGCGTTGCCAAATTTATTTAAGAAATGCGAAAATTTTGGTCGACACAAAGTTTAACAAATTAATTCTGTGCGTGAGTATTACGACTAATTAGGAATACACATTTCGCACTTGTATAGACAAGTGATATACTAAAACGACACAACCACCAAATATTAATTTTATTATACATAGTGTTTTTATACAATCGCAAATTTAATATATTTCAGAAAGCATTTCAATTTTTTCGAATCTATATATTTTATTTCTGAAATAGCACGTTAATTAATTCTCCACAATATTTCAAAGTATATTTTTACTTTTTCCTTGCGTTTTACCATTTCAAAAAACTTTGAGAAAATGTTCTCCGAGATAAATTAAATTTGCGCTGAATTAAAAAAAAACACCATGTATAATAAAATATATATTTAGGGGTTGTGTCGTTTTAGTACATCACTTGGCTACATAATTGCGAAATATATATCCCTAATTAATCGTAAAACTCACGCACCGAATTAATTTGTTAAACACTGTGCCGACCAGAATTTTCACATTATTTAGATAAACTCTAAAACGCCTCCTCAAAAATCAAGAAATCGTGAGAATAGCTAATTTTACGCTGAATTCAAAAATGTGTAAATATACAGGATGTTCAATTTAAACAATTATACCTTAAAAAAAGAAAATGCCAAGATTGAAGCACTAATGAACAACTCTGTATAGATTGGAAAAATAGCAGGAGTATTACTTTCCCGTCTTTACATAATATTACAAGTCTTGCTTCCTAATTTTCTATTTAGCTGACGTGTAATACGCACCTGTAAAAATATCCTTAACAGCGGCGTACGACGCAGAAATCTGACAGGGCCGGATTTCTTGCGCAAAATCGTGTGGTGTCATATTCTAAAATAAAAAAAGTGTATAAGTTTCAGCTCTCACATTCATTTGGACAGTACGAAGAACTTTATTAATATTTTGAATATTCTGAATCCCTCTTTATCTTTCTGATATTTTACAATGTATACGGTCATGTTTCGGAAGGCACATTAAACTGTCGGTCCCAGTTGTCATAGGGACATCTTCGACAATTGTAAACCATATAGATGGAATTTCTGTCAAGTTCTGTTCAAGGAGTTACATTATCCTCCGACCCGGCCCGGCATACGTGTGAAAGGAATCTACTCATTGTAGGTAATTAACCTATTTATAAATGACCTATACATAGATGAAGAAGAAGACAGTTATACTAAGTACTACACGATTATAATATAATTTCCACATAGGGAGTACATTTTGTTTATATAATCCGGAGTATATATATATATATATATATATATATCCATTTTTCCACCATATTTTAGAAAATATGTAAAAGGCATAGCTTATTTAATTGTTCTAAATCAGAAGTAAGCTTTTTAGTGCTTAAAAATTGAATTACACTAACAATATCCTAGTATTTTATTATATGGTATTTCCATTATCGGCTCTATCAAGGACGAATTTTGATATCATTGAATCTTTTCTGCGCAACTACAACTTTAGACATAAGAAACAATTTATAATAATTAACTTTACAAATACAAACGATAATTTACTACACTTTTGAGAGTAGAACTATATTGTAAGTCCAATATGTTGGAACTAACTTTAGTTATTATGTGTATGCTGTTTCTTGCGTTGGTGCGTTAAAATTCATATTAATAATTTGATTTAATAAGTTGAAATTATGACTATTACTTTATACTATTATGTGTATGACGACTCTCCAGAAGGGACTTTATAGACATTGTACATAGTATCTAAAACTTCTAGAAAATTCCGACGGAATCGTAATCTCCAGGCGATTCTCTATCTGGTATGTTATTTTCGATGGCCAGCATACAAATCGTCTCAGAGACGGCCCACGGGCCGGAACCCCGACCCAGTCTGTAGACCAGTATGGGGCCGGAAGGGGTCAGTTGGAGTGCGAATTGGTCACCAGAGGGCTTCGCCGTCTACGCCTTAATATTAATAGAATGAAAAAAAAAGAAATTCTACGTCGATATATTCCCCACAAGGGGGAGGGCCGCTACAGGGGTCAGTCGGGTTCCGTACCGGAACCCTAAGCCCCTCTTCAGCCTGTAATGGGAATGTAAGGATAGGAAAGACCAGGAAAATTGGATAATGGAATTTCATGTTTGATACTGTACCACCCAGAAAAACCACGAAAAACCTGAGTCAGAACAGACGGCCCGAGGGTTCTTCGAAACCTCCCGAATGTAAGATAAACGCTCTACCGCTGAGCCACCTTTCTCGGTATTATTAATAGAAGTATCTACTAGGTACCTCTGTTAATAATAAGGCGGCAAAGAACCAATTTAATTCTTGTAATATTTAATACAATGTTTATTTATCAGCAATTTTCTCGTCTCTTCCAAATGTTATTTAACTAAAACAACACTAGAAGCGTATTTTCTATTGAGGATTAGAATAGTTATGAATTGCTTTTGGCTATCGTTATTGGAATTCACTTTAAACAATAAGTAAATGTAGTAGTATTAGTGATAAATAAACGGTATATATCATTTATTGGCGTGGTATGTATCTCACGTCAATTATCTTGGTATTGCTTTATCCCAACGGTTTCCAAACTGTGGTACGCGTACCACCAGTGGTAGGTGAGGCCTCCAAAGGTGGTACGCCAGCAGACAATAGACGTTATGTACTTGCCTTTAAATAAAATAAACATTGGCTGAATTTTATTGAAAATCTATCTTTTCTCACATTTTAGACATTTTATTATTTGTGATTGGCAACACTGTTGTTGGTGTGGATTCAACGTGCAACTATGCGGACCTATTATTTCCACTGATTTTTAAGATGTTAGGAAATATTTGTAACTCTTTTGTTCTTTAATGAAACCTAACATATTAAAATTAAAGTTGTTTTATTATTATAACAATCTGTCGCATGTTTATATCAGTATTTCTCATTACGCTACAAGTTTGGTGGATATGTGCATACAGCAGAGCTTTTTTTTTAATTCGGTGGTACGCGTTTGATCTACATTACACAGAATGGTACGCGAAAAAAAGTTTGAGAACCGCTGCACCCAATGAACATACATAGTAAGTTAATAAATAAGATCATCATCATCATCTGACATGGAGCTGAATAAGATAATAATTAATTCAAAATATTAATAATACGAGGGCAGCCCTTTAAGTTGTTACAAACGACCACTAGGTGGCGCTATTGACATGCGCAATTACTATTTTTGTAAAATTTGACATTTGTTACTGTGAAAACAGTGGCAGCTCAGAAGTTGACCGAGTAGTTTGTTTACAGTGAGCGTTTAAAAAAAGAAATTGTATGAAAAAATGGAAATTTCACGTGAAGGTTTTCGTTGGATGATTTTTTACAATGTTAGTAAAGGTCTAGCTCAACAACAATGCATAAAATCTCTTCATTCAACTTTTGGTAATGAAACACCATCAGAAAAGACTGTTTACAATTGGTTTGTATAATTTCGTCGTGGTCGTGTAGTCGTCAGCAATCAATTTCGTGAAGGTCGTCCAACATCGATTGTTATTCCAAAAAACATCGATGCTGTGCGCAACATGATAGAAGAAGATCGGCATGTGACTTACAGTAAGATAGATGCATCCTGAGGCATATCGAAGACTGCAGAACATTCGATTTTGCCTGAAGATTTAGCTGTGGAAAAAGATCTGTTCCCAATGGATTCCGCATAATTTGAGCAAAGCTCAAAAAAAGACTAGTGTTAGTTAGTGTAAGGAGATGCTCAAAAAAATCCACCGAGCAACTGCAAAATCCGTATACAACATCGTAACAAGTGACGAAACTTGGATATATTTGTATGAACCGGAAACTAAGCAACAATCCACTGCTTGGGTGTTCCAAGATGAACAGATTCCCACAAAAGTTGTTCGTTCACGAAGCAGTTCCAGGAAAATGATCGCTTGTTTCTTCGGTTGTACTGGACATGTCGCAACCATTCCTTTAGAGGATCGAAGAACAGTTAACGCTGAATGGCATCAACAATTTGTTTGCCAGAAGTCATCGACGAAATCAGGAAAAACAACCGAAAACGTCGCATCATTCTTGACAATGCCAGCTCTCACACAGCACAACAAACAGTTGATTATTTGAAGGAGAACAACATCGAATTAATGTCTCATTGTCCGTAATTACCGATTTATCCCCTAACGGCTTCATTGTATTCCCGAATGTCAAACAAACAATACGTGGACAGCGATTTTCATCACCTTAAGAAGCTATTGAAGCGTTCTAAACCCATGTTTTTGAGATGTCAACTTCAGAGTGGAAAAAACGTTTCGAGAATTGGTTTGAACGCATGCAAAAGTGTATAAATCTTAAAGGCGAATATTTTGAAACGCAACATAACATTTTGTTCCAAAAAAATTTTTGTCTTTCCTAGTTTTTGTAAAAACTTAAGATGCTGCCCTCGTATTATATTTTTTCGTTCATTATAATACTGTTTTGCTTATTATGACTGTTTTACATAGCTAGCACATAGCTACAATTTTAACTAGGTACTCAATGGAACGAAATGTTTTTGTGGCTGTAGATAGCATAGGTGCACACTGAATTTGAGGCGTAATTTTTTGTGTTACTTCCTATATTGACCACCGCATTTCGTTGTATAAAATAAATTGCTTGTTGTTGCCATAAATCAAATTCGTAGGTAATGTTTAATTAAATATTTCAGTATACCATTAACTACATTTTCGTTTCTAATCTATTTCGTATAAAAAAAGTTGGATATGCTATTATAAATTAGTAATATCTTTAAGTTCCAATGTAACTCGAGACAAAAAAAGATTCAAATAATTAGAATGTAATCTCGCTCGTCTTTTCCCGCAAATGAATAGGTTGTCAGAAATTTTTAAATATCCAGTCCTGCTGCCCTGTTACATAGAAAATGCTTTGAGGAATGTATGTAGTATAGACTCGAACCTACTCTTTTCGTCCCTCTCAACATTTCTCACTTAATACGTTAGACTATTTAACAGCAGATGGCTCTACGTGGAAAAGTAGGGGAAGCAAGTTTGAATAGGGGCATTTTTAAAGGGAATAATAACACTGGTTGTTTAACCAGTTCTGTCTTTATATATTTTTTTGCTATAGAATAGACGTGCGTATTATTCTGATATACAATCAAGGCAAAAAATAGAGAGCAGTAGTTGCAATATTTCCAAAACCTACTTCAGGAACAAAGATAATAGTTATAAAAAATTCATAAAATTATATGCTCATAACTTTTGCACTATATTTATAAATTTATTAATTACTAATTCACGATTAACATCTAATGTAATGTGATGTGTATGTGATTCTTGGATTTAATATATAGGGTCGCGACAAGTTTCATTAATGTTCATGGAAAACTTGTAGATGTGGAAATTCGAAAATTTGGATATTTTAGTTGTCAAGTATTTTATTTTCCGTTAAAATATTTTCAGAAACCTTATAGTGTTTACCAACTTTTTTATTTTAAACAGAGTTACCTGTTTTGTGAAGATTTAGCTTTTTGATGTAATTTTAAAAAATCTAAAGCTCCTTTAAAACTCTGTCGTTTTTGATACTTAATTTTCAAAACGTCATATTAAATTGAAATTAACAAGACAAGTTGAACAACTGTTGTTTTAAAATAATTAATAGATATTATTTAACCTTATACAGGGTGATTATCAAACATAAGTAAACTAAGCGATGAAATTCGCACAATTTGTATTTTTTCCAGGAAAACTCGAATTCTACATTACATTTTAGGGTTGACTTATCTAGTTTACTATTTTTGAGTTATTCGCTCAAATTTAAGAGATATTCTCAAGATTTGGTTCATAACAAGATAACTGAAAGCAATTGTTATATGACTCCTAAATGGGTATGGATATTTAGCGTAGCCTTTTTCCTAGGCAATCTATGATATTCCTTTCATTTTCTTACCAAAAATAAAGGGAATTGATCATGTCTTTCTATTATAGAAATAGTAGGTTGGCTAAGTGGTGATAACTTCGCCGCTGCTTGTTATGCTAAACAACTAAGTTACAGAGTATTGACCTTGTTCTAACGTTGAAAAAATTAGATAAATCTTGATATTGGGGTTGTAACCATTATGTTCTTAAAAAATGGTAGATGAAAAATTCCACTAAATTAAATCCAAGTATATCATGAGTGTGTGGTGGTAGCTCAGTTGGTACAGCGCTCGCTTTCTGAGTAAAATGTCGATTATGGCTTGGGTTCGAAATCTAAGATTTGTAAAAATATTTTCTGCAACCCACCACACATAATTTCCCAATCCGGCTTGCAACCGTGGGAACTTAATGCTAAAAACCTTCTCTGGAATATCTGTCGTTCGGACTGTACGCTAAACTGTAGGTCCCCCGTGTTTCTACCTTAATGATGAGGAGAAACACGTGGCAGAGAAGAGGCCGACGCCCAGCAGGGGGACGAAAAGGCTGTCAATGATGATGATGATGATGAAATGAACGTAGGTTGATTATGGAAAATTTCTAAACTAATTAAACAATGTTTAATATATTTTCTTAACAATTGTTTAATCCTTTTTCAGTTTATTCTAATCTTGGGTATGTTGTCTTCCGTGTCTAACAAAAAACAGCATGTAGAACAGCCAGATTTTAGCCCAGCTACGGCGACAATAGAAATGGTTTTCTTCTTCTTCTTCTTCTTCTTCGAGTGCTTTATCTCTTACAAGACGTAGCGATCTTCTCTCTTATGCCTGTGTTGCGCGATTAGAGTGCAACAGACATAGAGGACCTACAGCTTAACGTGGGCTCCGAACCACGATAAGTGTGAACACTTCTACTCAAGACAAAATTTACTAGGGAGAACACCTCGCTGGTTGGCCATTGCCTTGCGAAGGAGAACAGCCGTCAAAATCCGATGTTCCGGTACTGGGAATTGAACCCTGGACCTTCAGCGTAGAAGTCTAGAGTGCAACGTCTAGCACACGGCTTAATTTAGCTAATATTAAAGTATCTACTTTAACTAGTAATGCCGAAAACCTTTGACAACCAAATTATCCATAAAGTACCAATGAATTCCCGTCGTGACACACCCTTTGAATGTCAGTATGCACATATACAGGGTGTTTAAAACGTGTCGGATAATATACTTACGCATAATACGCATCAAACCAAACAAGAAAGTCTGAATCAACACATATCCGCAAACGAACTGATTCAGAGATGAGGCAATTTTTTATTTTAATCAATAAACGTCAACGGTAAGCTGTTCATTTGCCACGAAAAACAATACTTAAATTAATATTATTCGTTTACTGTACACGTACAGAATTGTAACCCATACCCTATGCAGGGGGTACAAGTCCTTCCTGCTTCTGATTGTTTCAAAAAGAAAATCCAAACTTTGCTGCCAATATGTTATTTACCAATGAAACTACTTTTAGGAATAACGGTATCATTAATTTGCATAACAATCAAGTTTAGGTATACAAAAATTGTCACTCTGTTGTCGAGTAAAGTAAGAGCTTTTTCTTAAATGTTTGGTCGGGTATTATGAAAGACCATGTGGTAGGTCCAGTATTTTTACCTAACTATTGAGAAAAGCACCTTTGAACGATAGGGTTCATCTGCGGTTTACGCGCGATGGGGCTTCTCCACATTTTTCAATCAATATTGGAGGTTAAGTGTGTACGAGGGCAGCCTTCTAGGTTTTTACAAACGACCACTAGGTGGAGCTATTGAGATGTGTCATTGCTAATTTGGTAAAATTTAACATTTGTTATTGTGAAATCAGTGGCAGTTTAGAAATTGACCGAGTAGTTTGTTTACAGTTAGCGTTTAAAAAAAGTTATTTTGTGGAAAAATGGAAATTTCACGTGAATGTATTCGTTGAATGATTTTTTACGATTTTAGTAAAGACCTAACTCAACAATAATGCATAGAATCGCTTCATTCAACTTTTGGCAATGAAGCACCATCAGAAAAAAACGGTTTACAATTGGTTTGCAGAATTTCGTCGTGGTCGTGGTCCGTCAGTGATGAATTTCGAGAAGTTTGACCAAAATCGCTTGATATTCCAAAAAACATCGATGCTGTGCATAACACGATTGAAGAAGATCGAAATATGATATAGACATCTTCAGGCATATCAAAGACTGCAGTACATTTGGTTTAAATGAACATTTAATTGTGAAAAATATCTGTTCCCTGGATTCCGCATAATTCGATCGAGGCTCAAAAAAAGGCTGTATTAATTGGTGTAAGAAAATGCTCAAAAAATTCAACCGAGGAACTGCAAAATCCGTATACAACATCGTAACAGGTGAGGAAACTTGGATATATTCATATGAATCGGAAACTAAGTAACAATTCACTGTTTGGGTGTTCCAAGATGAACCGAATCTCACAAAAGTTTTTCGTTCACGAAGTACTTCCAAAAAATGATCGCTTGTTTCTTCGGTTGTACTGGACATGTCGCAACTATTCCTTTAGGGGATTGAAAAACAGTTAACGCTGAATGATATACAACAATTTGTTTACCAGAAGTCATCGACAAAATCAGGAATAACAACCGAAAACATCGCATCATTCTTCATCATGACAATGCTAGTTCTCACTTAGCACGTCTAACAATTGATTAGATAATTGAAGGAAAAAACATCGAATTAATGTTTCATTGTCCGTATTCATCTGATTTATCGCCTAACGACTTCTTTGTGTTCACGAATGTCAAACAAAGAATGCGTGGACAGCGATTTTCATCATCTCAAGAAGCTGATGAAGCCGTCAAAAACCATGTTTCTGTGATACCAACGTCAGAGTGGAAAAAATGTTTCGAGAATTGGTATAAACGCATGCAAAAGTATATACCGGGTGAATATTCCTAAA
>JABXWE010021046.1:0-10877 GCA_014611495.1 Limonius californicus | reverse complement strand
TGAAATTGCTTGTAGTTGGATAAAATTTCAACGAAATTGGGTTCCGTAATTGTTAATATCAATCTTAAATGCGGTTCGACAACTATAATTTATCTTTTTCCTTTTAATATATAGAAGGGCAGAAAATCCAACTTCGCGCTGATATTAACTTGACAATGAATAAATTAACATCAAAGCTTTATTTTTTAATTCAGGAAATCCATTATGTATTTCTAGCCAAAATGATATAGTATTCTCGTTGTATATATATTTTAGAAAACCATCAGAAGCTAGTTCTAAAAGTTGTCCTTCTTCTATTGATGACAGACCCTTTAACATAGATACGTTGACATTGAAAGGGTAACATCTGCTTCTCCCTTTTCATTAGCCCAATGCCGTCCATTGTTGTACATAGGCCTCTCCTGTTTGTCTCCACATGTCTCTGTTCTGTGCTTTCCTGATTCATCCAAATCCTGTCATTCTCTTTAGATCATCCATCCATCTAGTGTTTGGCCAAGCCCTACTTCTTTTACCTAGCCAAGGTCTCCACTGTTGAATCTCTGTTCCATCATTCGTCTACTTGCCTCATTGTATGGCCAGCCCATCTCCATTTTAGCGAAGCTACTTGTTCGCTTATGTCTTTTACTTTTATTCTCTGACGGATGACTTCGTTTCTTATCCGATCTTTTAACTTAACAGTCAACATTAATCTTTCCATTCCCCTTTGGGTCCTTGCTAGTTTTTCCGCCATGGTTTTAGTTAAAGTCCAAGTTTGTGCAGCATATGATAGCACTGGTAGCGCACATTGATTGTACACTCGTCGTCTTAATTTTAGAGGTATTTTTTGATTTCTCAATATTATACTTTGTTTTCCGAATGCCGACCCAGCTGATCGGATACGTTTTTTTATTTCTGCCTCGTGACTACCGTTCCCGCATATTGTTACTTCTTCTTCTTCTTCTAGCTTCTAAAATAGGCTAACAGCCTGTTCTTTACCATATTATTGGACGGCGTGGCTCCATCGCTTTTTGGGTCGCCCGATACTTCTTCTTCCCCCAGGTTGGTTATCTCGTGCGATTCGTACCACTCTACTCTCGTCCATTCTTTCTATGTGCGCGTTCCATTCTCTTCTTCTATGTGAGACCCAATCACTAATGTTTTCGATTTTACAGGCTTGCCTTATATTTGTGTTTCTCACTCTGTCACGTCTTGTTTTCCCAGCTATTCTTCTCAGTACATTCATTTCTATGACTTCCATTTTCTGTTTACTTTTTACTGTTTGTGGTTTTGTTTCTTCCGTGAATGTTAGTATTGGTCGTATAGTGCTCTTATATATGCTAATCTTTGTTTCTTTCCTTATGTACTGATTACCCCATATGGTGTGGTTGAGACATCCTGCTACCCTTTTTGCTTTTGTGGTGTGTTCCTTTACCTCTCTATTTAAGTCTCCATAGCTTGTGATAGTTGTTCCCAGATATCTTATTTCCATCACCTGCTGTACAGGTTTGTCATATGCTACCAGCTTACATCTTGTTGGCTCTTGTGATATCGCCATTGATTTTGTTTTTGGCACCGATATTTTCAAGCTAAATGTTTTGCACGTGTTGAGAAATAGGTGTAGCATTCTCTGTAGTTCGTTCTCACTGTCTGATATCAGCACTGCATCATCGGCGTAGCATATTATGCTTATTTTTTTTGTACCCATTTGGAACCCCTGGTATTGTTTTACGATTTTTATTATTTCGTCCATTATGAGGTTAAATAATAGCGGGCTTAATGAATCCCCTTGTCTTATACCTTTCTTTGACTGTATGGCTTCTGTTAGTGTATTGTTATATTTAATCTTCATGGTGTTGTCTGTATATATGTTTTTTATAGTTTTTATTATGGCTTGTGGTACTTGCCTGTCGTGTAATATATTTATAATGTCATTCAGTTGGATGTTATCGAAGGCCTTTTCCAAATCTATAAAACACATGTAAGCAGTTTTATTGAATTCTAAAGCTTTCTCTTTGATTTGCTGTATTACAAACACTGCATCATTACATGACCGCCCACTACGAAACCCTTGTTGTTCATCCTGCCATTCTAACATGTTGTTTAATTTGTTTGTTATAATTTTTGTTGTTAGTTTCAGGCTTGAGTTTAGTAAGTTTATTCCTCTGTAGTTTTCCGGTTTCATCTTATCGCCTTTCTTAAATATCGGGATTAATATACTACTTTTCCATTCGCGTGGTAGATCGTGTTCGCGAAATATTTTTTGTAGGAGTTTAGTGATTTCCTCCATAAGAGCGTTTCCTCCATATTTTAGGAGTTCGTTATAAATTCCGTCTTCTCCAGGTGATTTACGGTTTTTTAGTTTTTTAATGGCTTCGGCAACTTCAATTTTGGTTATTTCGACCTCTTCTTCGTTTACGATATCTGGCTCTAGATATATGTGGTTGGGATGTTGTTCAGCCTTGAATAGGTTAGTGAAGTAGTTTATCCATTCCTCTTGCGTGATTTTTTGAGGTTCAATGTACTCCGATACGTCAGTTTTTTGGGTTCGTATGAACCGCCAGATCTGTTTCTGAAGACCGTAAAAGTCGTGTTCTAACTGCGCTGAGAATCGGTCCCAATATTTTTGTTTTATTGCTCTTATTTCGGAGTTTACCCTATTTCGTATTATTTTGTATTCATCCCATGCTTGAGGTGTTTGTTTATGTCTATATTGCATATATGCCGTATGTTTTTCCTTGGATAGTAGTTTTACTTCGTTGCAAAACCACGGTGTTTTCCGACTGCTTTGTGATTTAGTTGTATTTGTTCTCTTTACGCTCAGGACTTCTTCTGCTGTGTTAGTAATGTTTCTTTTTATTTTCATCCATACTTCGTCCATCGTGTCTGAGTCGTTGATTTTATTTTCTTCTATTTTTTTTGTTAGTCTTGATTTGTATAGCCATTTTGTCGTATCGTCATGTAGGAGTTCGACATTAATTTTTGTAGAGTATTCTGGTTCGTCTTTCTTTTTTGTTCTTAGGTTCATTCTTAACTTTCCCAATACTAGACTGTGATCAATGCCTATGTCAGCGGATGTAAGGGTGCGAATGTCTAGTATCTGTGTTGGGTGTATTTTTCTGTTTGTGAGGATATAGTCGATAATGGATTTTTGGCCACGGGAATTCTGCCACGTGACTTTTTGTTGTGTTTTGTGATCGTAGAATGTGTTGTTAATTCGCATTCCATTATCAATGCAAAAGTCGATCATCATGTCACCATTTTCATTTTGTTCCTCTTCGTTGAATCGTTGTTTTATTCCTGGAATGACATCTTTCCCAATTCTGGCATTGAAGTCTCCCATTATTATTAGGGTCTCTTCTTTATTGATTGAGTCCACTGTTTTCTGAAGGTCGTCATAAAATAGTTCTTGAATCCTCGTTAGCAGTTTGTATATCAGAGATAGTAGCGATATAGGTCTGTAGTTTTCAAGCTTTCCTTTGTCTCCCTTCTTATGTAGTAGTACCACTAGTGAGCTGTTCTGGAATTGTTCCTTCTGTTAAGCATTTATTTAATAATAGCTGTAATGCTTTTACTATGGTCTCGCCACCTTCTTTTATAAGTTCAGGTAGTATACCGTCTGGGCCTGGTGCCTTATTGTATTTCATGCATTTAATACTGCTTATTATTTCTGCTTCGCTGGTGTCCGGTAAACCTTCTGAGTTCACATTTGTAATTTTTTTCTCTAATCGTTCTTTTACTTCATTCGGTACTTCGTGTTTTTGTTCGTACAGATCTTTATAGAAGTTTCTGTCAGCTTCAATATTTCATCTCGGTTTCTTATCTCGTTTCCGTTCTTATCTTTAATGACACGGATGTTTACTTTTCCCAGTGATCTTCTGATACTCTTCATATTTTTGTTTTGTTCTATGACTTTTTCAATCATTTCTTCTATGTGTCTTCGTGTATCTTCTCGAATTGACTTTTTTAATGTTTTGTTGGTTTCAGTATATTCCAGTGATCCTATCTTCCCCTGTCTCAACAATAGTCTTCTTTTTTCAAATAACTCTTTTGTTTTGGAGCTTCACTCCTTTCCCTTTTTTCTCGAGGCTTTGGCTACTTTCTGGCCTGCTTCTATCATTGCTGTGTTTATAATTTTACTTAGTTCATCTATATTCTTACTTTCAAGATCCGGGTCAGAATTTGCGTTTAGTTTCTGTTGGAGTTCTTGTTCGTACTCTGTTCTTTTCGTTTTCAGTATTTTCTTGTCGATTCTGGGTATCGTCTTCTTTATGAGTTTAGTTCTTTCATATTGTTTATTTAGTACTATTTTTGCTCGAACTATCCTGTGATTTTATCCAATAGTAATGTCCAATTCAGCGAAATGCTATTCATAATGTATTTGTAACCGTTGTAAATGCTGCATGATAATAATTTTCATGTCATCAGCAATTGGTTCATTGGAACTTGAAAACAACTCATAAAGAGTTGGAACCGCATCAAATTCTCAATTACCAACTCGCTTTTGCCATAACTTCATCTTTGCCAATGTGACGTTCGCTTTATCTTGGACAGGAAATGTAGAAATTTCCTTACCTTGTAAAGACAAATTAAGATTATTTAATACAGTACATATATCTGCCAGGTATGCTAATTGACTGAGCCATTTCCAATTTGCAAATATTTTCAATGCAAAATTTTCATCAGGAAAAACTTGTAGTTCATTCCGAAGTTCAAATGAACGAGTAATGAGAGTTCCACGAGAAAACCAACGAACCTTGGTATGGAAAAGAAGTTGTTTTTCATTGCTTCCCATTTCTGTACAAAGTTGAGAGAAAAGATAGAGGACGGCCTTTAATATAATTTATGATTTTTACAGCTTCATCTAAAGCTTTTTTTAGGTTTGTGGACGTCATATGTAGTGTCAAACCCTCTATGTGTATGCAGCGTGTGTCGACTTTTCATATGCTGCAATTGCTTGAATCCTTGAAGAAAGTCCTTCTTTATATCCGACCATGGATTTCGCTCCGTCCATGCTTATTCCAACACAACTCTTCCAATCAAAGTTACTTTGATGCATAAATGTATTTATATTGTTGATTATTTATTTGTTTGTTGTATGTTCTGGTAATGGTTGACAAAATAAAAGGTCATCATGACGTTTCTGATGGTTTTCGGACTTAACGGACACTATATTTGCAAAACTGGTAATGTAGCTGATTCATGGATCTACAACGTATAATAACTACTCTTACGTATATCGGATATCAATGTTTGTTTTATCTATTCAGCCATTTCAGTAATTCGTCGATTAACAGTACTATTTAAAAGGCAAATCCGATCAAAAGACCTGTGTGCATTATCTCCGATCATAATTTCTGGTATTATTTTCACTGCAAGCTTATCCATGAATTGTTACTTGTTACAGCTGCACCACTTTTTGATATTAAAGGGACACACAACATTAAATTCTAAAGCCTTCCTATTTTCACCTCCTGGCACGATTCACATAATTTTTTAAAGTTCTTTTAAATGTTTCAATTTATTTTCAAAACATTCTACAGGTTTCTTCTTCTTTTTCATATTTTCTATGGGTAATTGAAAATTGCCAAGTACCCCCTGAAGAGCTTGCACGTACCCCCGGGGTACCCGTACCACATGTTTGAGAAACACTGGCTTAGAGAATTATTTATTTTTATGAATATACCGCATCTCTTAGACTGTATTTCGGAAAAGACGCGATGTAAGCTTTTGAAATACTTTTGCTAGTGGGAGTCCAATATTTACAAGTTTTTGGAGCAACCTATCAACCAGCAGTTTAGTTACGAGGTGCATCGGTCTCTTTGCAGTATGCGACTGGCCAAATTCAAAATTGTATGCATATCTATATTTTAGAAACCTAGCACAAATTAAAAAAAAATATTAAGCTAGTAAATACCGGTCGTTATAAAATAATGGTTTGCATTCTGTACTGCTTTTCGTATTTGACTATCCTATCTGCTGTGGTTATTAAGAGTAATTCACACTGTATTATCTGAATGTATATCAAATTACGTATCAGCATAACCAGATACGTGTTGCAATAATTATTTCAGTACATTACGATAATTATAACATAGCGCTAAGATAATATCTTCTACCGTTGAACATCGACATTTATCAGTAATAGGCGGAAAACTCTTATGGGGCTACTGAAATGACTCAACATAAACTACAATTAGCGTTTTCTGTTGCCACCGTCGCTGCGTTAATAGGCAACCTTTCCACTTGCGGTTTTTTAACTAGTAGTTAATATATCCAAGACTGAAATAAGAGGAAACCATTACGGAAAAAAATCATAAAAACTGACGCTAAAAATTGCCAAAAATGGACAAAAAATACAAATATCAACCTACCTACCTATGATATATGCGGAATTAATTTATAAATTTTTTCACTTTATTACAAACAGATACCCGTTAAGAATTTAATACATATAACCCCAATATCAAGATTTATTTAATTTTATTGCAATGAGAATAACGGGAAGGCTCTGTTATCAGCTTACTTTCTCGTATATTATACATACTGCCTTTTATATTGGCGACAGATCGCTTTCCAACGTTTAGGTACCTCAGGGTTCTAAGCCTAAGAAACAACAAAGAAAAGAATATAATGGCTTGTCAATATAACAAGTTACATTTAATTTTTGAATGCCACGTCGGTTTAGGGAGTACATTTTTAAACAGCAGAAATCAACAATAAAATAAAAATAGTGGAGACATATTTTTATTTTTATTTAGCCGTGAAGCTACAATAACTAAACTAAATTAATGAAAAATATGTCTTGTTGCGGTAGGAAGGAAAGTTTCGGCAAAATCGTCGGGTGAACGACTTATCTCTTGGCGTTTACGGTTAGTCTTAGTCTCTTTTTTGGCAGGTATACTCTATTTCTTGGCATGGATTTTTTGCTGTAACGTGAATGTACAAAATAAGGACGAACATGCAGGATAATTCACAAAAGTTGTTACCAAGACTTAAAGGGAGATTTGAAAATAAGACAATACTCATATGTCATAAATGGTTTAATTTCTTAAATACAGGGGGACACACCTATAAAAACACATGGAAAGATTTAAAACGTGTCTACAACATGTTTGCCTGGTGTCTGATTTTAAAACAAATACTTTATTTAATGGTCATTTAAGACAACATTGGAAATATCTTTTTGATAAGTTACTAATAACCGAGTACTTAAATTTAAACAGGAATATATTTATAAAATAGTCTGTTACAATATGACAATGGTGAAAACTATTTTACTCTTGGATGTAGTTCCTCTAGCGATGCACTTGCGCGACTAATTTGGAAGCATTCTAATACCTTCCTGGAAGAAGTCTTGAGCGTATCCACTCTTGAACAGCTGCAATAACATCGTTATTATCAATATTAAGATTGATTATGGTTGCAATTGTTCTTGCAGCGGCATGAGGGCGAGCATTATAACAGAACTTTGTGTTGGCTTCCATTTATTTCTTTCCGCCTGCTTAATTTTATAGTACAAACGTGCACATTTTTGCAGGTTTTGACGCAGGAGTAAAGTAATGTAAACTAACTCAGATGTCATCGGTTTTCACAGCTGGGTCCAACAATTTATTTTCTGCTTGCTATCACTGCAGTAAAGAAGAAGCGATTTGCAAATAATTCAATTTGTATTCTTCTTTCAACAAGCGTGGAATCCACCTGACACCCACATCGCATAACTTTAGTTTGTTTTTCATAATGCTTTTAAAAGTGCTAAATATATAAAATTTGTTTTCGAAAGTACTATATATAAACACCCTGTACTTATCTGATACTTTTGTCTTATTTTACACCATGCTATTTCTGTAGTAGTGAATACTTATTTTTGCTGGTCGGAAATGACATCTACACAAAAAATGTTTTTAAAACGGTTTTACATATTATATTAATATTGTACTACTTATTTAAATTAAATTGACATTACGTCAATAAATTAAAATTCTAGAAAACATACCAAACATATTCAGCGATCTAGAAAATCCAGTTTAAGTTTAAAAAATGTGGCGAGTATTTGCATTAAAAAATATAATACGGTGGCACAATTATTTTTCACTGACGGTAACTCAAAATAAAACTGTTTGAATACGGAATTTTTAATGTCAATGTCGGCCTGACAAGCTTGACAATTTTATCCCCTGAATTAGTAGAAGTGTACAGGAATAAGTTACCAACACTGAATAGGTGACAAGGACAAGTGCGCTCCATGTGTGACATTTTGTCGAATCAATTTATAGTTTTGTTCTAACATGAACCATGTTGTCGGATGTTTTATAGTTTGGGCTATTTTATGACTTAGTATATTGCCTTTTTGATTTTTCTACATTCCCATCCGAGCAATATTTTCCGATTCTCATGCATCCTTAGTATTTGTAACGAAACACTTCAGCAGCTATTTCTAATCAATACTTGTGAAATTAAAAATTGGAATATTTATTGCAAATTATAGTATAAATGACATTTTTCGACTGTTTTTAACTGAACTTAGGATGTATTTAAAACTTATAATATCATTTTTTGAAAATATAGTTTTTGAAACCTTTCAATCTCTTTTTAGTATACTTGACCGTGTGTTCAGTGATTATGTCATATAAATTTGAGTTTACTCGTGTTTCATGCATTTTATATAACAAATTAAATACTTTCACTTTGAATATTTCACGTATTGTCTGTACATTATACAGAGTGACTTTAATAATTAGGGGAATATTTTAAGCAGATTATTCACGTCAAAAGAATACAATATACGCAAGATTGCCTTATACAAATGTGTACGGTTACGAAGTTACAGCCTTCTAAAGTGACACTTTTCCGATCACTTTTCTGCATATAATTTTGGTAATAGTTACACGAATGTTTTGAAATTTTATGTGCTTACGTTACTCGCGAAGGTTGCAGATTAGAGCCTAGTTTCGTTGTAATAAGTGTACCAGAGGCGTCTCAAGTGGGAGGATCAGGTACTCTATTCTACAATATCTTTTAAATTATACTGTTTTTCTTATTTTTGACGAAACACTTCTATTCGCAATGCAAAAATGTCCAAAAAAGTACTTCAGTTAAAAGTAGATAAACTCATCGGTTTTCCAGATAATTCAATTTTTATGAAAAATCGAGTTGCCGTGAAAATTTAGAAACTTCCTACTATGGGGATTAAATTAGTAGCATAGATTCAGGACAACAAAACCGCAAACGCTTAGTTCACAAGATAAAATAACTATTAAAGTCACCCTGCATATATATATATATATATATATATATATACCGTGAGTTCAAAAAGTAATTACATAACGGTTGGTCATGGAATAATAAAATAATGTATAATGCAAGCTTTATATATCAATAAATTGACGTTTAGGCACAGTCTTTCTAGCGCCACCTAGCGCAAACGCCAGTACCTAACCGGCAGTGTTATGTTAGGTTAAGTTGCATGGTAAATGTAAATAAACCAATTTTTGAAGAAATGAGTTCTATTATTTCAAGTTAGACGATAACAGTAACAACTAAATTACTACACTATTGAACAAATCATAACAAGTAGGTAATCATTAAAATTGGAAATTATAATTTATTATTATTATTTCACAGGTACAGAAAAATAAACATAAAAAACTAAAGAAGCTGTTCAAAATGACCACCGTTTTCCTGCAAACACAAATTTACTCGTCTTTTCATACTATTAAAAGCTCTTATAAGAATTTGAGGAGTTATATTGGCACACTGTTCCGTAATTCTGTTTTGCAGTTCCTCGATATTGTTAATAGGGGTCTTGTATACATTATTTTTCAGATAAGGGCATATGAAGTAATCTAAAATAGTCAAGCCTGGTGATCTAGGTGGAAATTCTGGATTTGAACGTAAACTAATTATTCGATCGTCAAAAAATTCACGAAGGTAATTGAGGGTCTCTTGAGCGGTGTGAGCCGTCGCGCCATCTTGTTGGAAGTAGCCTTGCTGGAGCTCATCCTCATGAAGCTGATTAATAAATTTACATACAATATTCCGGTATCTCTGAGCAGTAACAGTTTCGTGGAAAAATATGGGTCCGATAATACGTCTTCGAGACACAGCAATCCAAACACCAACTTGTAACGAGTGAAGGGGAGATTTGCGAAAAGTATGCGGATTTGCAGCACTCCATAACCTCATATTTTGTGAGTTTATATACTCCGAAAGGGTGAACCAGGCCTCGTCAGAAAAAAACGTTAAATTTAGCAATTCGTCGTTGTTTATTAAATTTTGTTGGAACCACTGACAATACAAAATTCTCCTATTGTGATCCGCTGGCAGCAACTCATGTAAAGCAAAAATTTTGTATGGGAACAGCATTAGATCTTTTTTGAGAATAGTATGGCAAGTTCCTAATAATAAACCAGTCTCTTGCGAAAGTTTATGTAGTGATGTAGTGGGTTGCTCGTTCAAACGTTGACGAACATCATCAACTGTATTTTGAGTACGAACTCTTGACCATACCAGTATCTCGGTATACATCAACACATTTTCTAAGTGCGCTGTAAAAATCTCCTTCAAGGACAGTAATATCTGGAAATTGTTGCCGAAATTCCTCTAAACATGGCACCGTACTGTAAATCCATTCGCCGTTCTCTCGAACACTATTTCGAAAATATGATTCAATCATAAATGTTTTGTGTTCTATTGTAGAAACCATTATAATTGTAACTTATTGAATTTTCAATATAAACTTATGACAACAACAACAGTGATGACAGCTTATGAATTCTAAAGCTTGCTGTTGACATTACATTTAATTTCCATGGGCAACCCTTATGTAATTATTTTTTGAACTGACGGTATATATATATATATATATGGAAATTAAATGTAATGTCAACAGCAAGCTTTAG
>JABXWE010021045.1:0-13575 GCA_014611495.1 Limonius californicus | reverse complement strand
TCTAAGCCATTTAAGTACTTTAGGCACCCCAGACAGGCCTCTCAGCAATCATCTTCCACCTGATCGGCCCCTTAGTAGTCACCTTCCACCTGACCGGCCTCTTAGTAGTCACCTCCCACCTGATCGGCCCCTTAGTAGTCACCTTCCACCGGACAGACCGCTTAGTGGTCACTCAGCTTTACCGGCGGGTCACCTAAACAGTTTGGGAGCCCCTGAAAGGCCTCTCTCCACACACTTACCCGACCGGCCTTTATCTAGTCATGGATTTACACTTGGTACAGGATTAGGAGCCGCTGGCAATTTGATGGGAGCTGTAGCCCGGCATGTCGGAGCTGAAGCACCCGCCAGCCAAAGAGGTCTACAAGCTGCCACGCCGCCACATGCTAGTCAAGTACCACCACAGGCAGAGAGCCTGCTGATGTTACTCAAAGTAAGTGTTTTGGAAATTATAAAGGTTTCATTTTCTGTATTCACGGTTGACAATTCTTTTTTTCTAGCAATACCCGTGCATGTGGCAAGGACTTTTAGCTTTGAAGAATGACCAAGCTGCTGTGCAGATGTACTTTGTTTCTGGAAATGATCAAGTTGCCAAATGCAGCTTACCCAAGAATACGGACGGTTCAACCCCACCCTTGAGAATATTCCAGAGAATGAGGCTTGAACCACCTCAGGTTGAAGGTGTTGCAAGGAAAATGCAGGTAAGTTCTTGGTGTGGTTGCAATATTCTGCATCACATACAGCGGTTGTTCACTTCATGATTTTAATTTCTTTATACATGATTTACATCAGTTGAACCTCAAATGTAACTTAAATTAATCCTACCTTCACCTAACCTATTTCAACCAATGCTAACCTAACCTAACTAATCAGAATTGAGGTTGATTTAACCTAGTCTCACTTCAACTAACCAACCATAAACTAGCTCATCTTAACATAACCTCACTTAACCTAACTTTTTTCATTCTTATTTGATTTAAATTGACCTAGGTTTGTTTTAACTTCGGGTAACTTTAATCTAGCTTAATTTACATCAACTCTCGCATAACATTAGCTAATTGATGCTAATAGCAAGCTAACCTAACAATGTTTTGAGTTAATTGAACTACTCTAACTTAAACCAGTCAAACCTTAACCTTAGCTGTCCGTACTTCTTTCAAGATTTGTTCCAACACCTCGAGAAACCGTTCATCGCACGGTCACGTGCATTGGCAATAGATAAAATGCATTCTGTTTTATCTATTGCGCAAGCCGTGACCGTGCGATGAACGGTTTCTCGAGGTTTTGGAACAAACCTTCAATCTAGTCATAACTTAAGCCAAGTGAAGCTAATCTAAGCTTAAGCCTAACAGATGTAATAATGAACACCAATTTATTTTTGTGGATAGCAGCATAGAAAAGATCATTACACTTCTAAGAGAAAATTAACTTTTTTCGGTTCATACAAATGCAGTAATTTTTCGAATGTATAATGAACATAATTGCTTTTGTCAATATAGTACATAAAATATCGGGTGTTTTTAAATGACTGAGGATTGTGCTGTAGGCAACTTATTATACTCATCCCCACTCACTACACCCTACATCAGAACTAGTCTCCAGTGACGTACACAGATAATTGCAAACACTTTTCAAATAATTATCGATATGAAAATAAAAACTGTTCCATGCATGACCGAACCGAATACACCCAGGTGCCATTCTCGGTCAAAGAACCACTTCGAAAATGTGCCATTAGAATAAAGGCGTCGTGTTGCTGGTTAAACGCCATTCCAATAAATTATAAACTAAAATGTAAATGAATCGTTCATTTCAAAAACCACATAAGTCAAAATAGTTAATTTTCCAGTAGAGCGAAAAAACAACGCAAGTCGCTGACTTGTATGTGTTTTTGCAGTGAAAAATGCATTTGAGACGGAAGTAGACAATTCATGTGTTATGGAACTTGTGCGGTTTTTACACAAAAGATGTAAATAACCCCGTACATGCGGTTTATAGTAAGAACTCAAATTTGCGAAAAAATTGACTTAGGTGGTTTTTGAAATGAACGATTCAAATACAAAATTAACCTATAAAATATGCCGCAATGTTTTGTTTTCAATAACGTACCTGTAAGAATAATGATACTGTTAAGTTATGAAAAGAACTAATTTTATGGAAAAAGTTAGCATTATACAACGTTAAATGCAAGAAAAATAAATTCGCTCACGAACGGCTATGAACAAAAATGTCAGATTTCTTAGTGGGAAACTTAAAAACAGTAAATTACTAACTTTCATTTTAAATGTTCCCGCCTTTTCCTCAGTCATTTAAAAACACCGTGTACAAGTTCCATATATAAAGTAAATTTTGTCTAAAAAAATTTACAATGTTTATTATTCACTTTCATTTTTGTTATTTTCAAAATACTTATTTTAAGGTTAGATAATAACATACATTGTTGAAATCTGTTTAATATTGCTATTCATAAACAACTGAAATTCAAGCTAACCTAAACCTTAACGTGGATTTAATCGAATGCAATGTTATCCCCTGGTAACACAACATTATTTTAATGTAAGATTAACTTACCATAACCTTAACCAGTGGTGTAGTCGTGCAATGGCACCACCCCAGTACTTTTTATGTAACCAGGGCGCGCCCTGCTTCACAAAATGACAGTAAACATTCACTGTTAAAATTTGCTTTATTTAACATTAATTTGTTGCGTCTATATAAACAAAACATAACCTAGCACAGTAACTCCTTTGTTGTATAACAAGATAATAAGCGTGTTATTGGGAGACACTTGAGCCGAAATTATGTTTACTACACTGCCTTCCACTTGTCAACATAAATCACAAAATAATAAAAATTTAAATGAATGGCACTGTAATTTACTGTTAGTATTTTAAGCCATTGTGATGCAGGTTGTAAAACGCCCTGGTAGTATTTATTTTATGACTACAGTACTAACCTACCACTGGCCTAAACTTAACATAACCTCAACCTAGCCTAACTTGACTTAAAGTAAACAGTCGAGCTCCCATATGGTGATGTTAGAAAATACCCCAAAAAATATCACCATATATTTATTTATTTATTTAGCGTATGTGTTATAGAGTGCATAATCATGACTACAACAGTTTAGGTGTGTTCCCTAGCTATAACGTGGCTTAAATATCTTCTTCTTTTCATTTCTTCCTTATGCCCCTTCGGAGCGTCGGAGGTGTTACTTCTTAATCTTCATTTATCCATTTCTTCCGGTTTGCGGCCATCTTCTTCATTTGCTGTAGCGTCTTACTTCTCTCTCTCTCCCTATCTCCTCTATCTGTCCCAACCACTTTTTCTTCGGCCTTCCCTTTCTTCTTTTCCCTTGTCTTTTCGCCTCCATAACTCGTTTTACCAGCCTGGTCTGCTTCATTCTAATTATGTGCCCGTATCAGTTTAGTTTCCTCTTTTTGATATGATTCCTGCTTTAGTTCTCCCCTAATGTAGTCACTTTTTAGTCGGTCAATTTTTGTGTTTCCCGCAATTCTTCTTAGTTGTTTCATTTCTGCTGCATTAATTGTGCTCATGCTTTTTGTTTGTTACCCATGCTTCGCTGCCGTATAGTATCGTTGGTATGGTGATTGAGTTGTAAACTTGAAGCTTAGTCTTTTGGCCTATTTCTCCCTTACCGAATATTGTCTTGTTTAGGCTGTAGTATATTTTTGTCGCCCTGTTCGCTATTTCTAGGTCTATTTTCCCATCGTTTGTGAATATTACTCCTAGATACTCGCAAATTGATACCATCTTTATTTGTTATTCTTTACATTTAATCGAGTCGCTATTTTTTATATTTTCTTCCTGTTTGTCTATCTTCATACATTTACATTTGTTGATGTTAATATTCATGTTCATTTTTTCTATCCCTTCTACCCAAATGTTTAATAGGGACTGCATTTTATTCTGTGTATCTGCCATTAATATTATATCATCAGCATATAGCAGTCCTTCCATTTTCACTGGAATATATATATTTGTGTATCCTATCGTTACCTGGAGGTGTTTAGTCCTTTTCTTGGTATTTTTCATTATTTTGTCCATTACTAATATGAATAGCGTCAGGCTAAGATATCTCCTTGCTTAATTCCCTTGTTTACGTGGAACTCTTTTGATCTTTTTCCACCCATTTGTACTTCTCCTTTCACCCTGTTGTATGTACTTTTGGTTATTTCTACAATTTTTTGGGTTATTTCAAGTTCTTCCATAACTTTCCACATAGTATCTCGGTTGACTGTCAAAAGCCGCTTTGAAGTCTATGAGCATAATATATAGTTCTTGTCCTTGTTCGTTTCTTTTCTCTATTAGATTTCTCAATATAAATATATTATCCATAGTTTGTCGCTCTCGTCTAAAAGCTGATTGCTCCTCTTCCACTTTTCCCTCTATTTCCTTCTTTAGTCTGCCTTCTACAATTCTTGTATATAGTTTGAATGCAACTGGGGCAGGCATATATCTCTATAATTCTCGCATTCGAATTCATCCCCTTTTTTATGAATTGGTACCATTAAATTTTCTTCCCAATCTTTCGGTATTAAATTCGTTCTCCATGCTTCCTTCATTATTTCCAAGAACCATTTTTTCCCTTCTCTGCCTAGCCATTTTAGCATCTCTGGATCTATATTGTCTGCACCGCCAGCTTTTCCTGTCCGAATTTTCCTTAGTCCCTCTTCTATTTCATCTATGTTTATTTCTTCTGTCTGGTTACTATTGTCCTCCATCTCGTTTTGATTACCCATCGTCCCTATTGCTCGTTCCTCTTCATCGTTATCGTATTTATTTTTGTAATATTCCCTCCCAAGTTTCTAGAATTTCCTCTAAGTTTGTCCTTATACAGTTATTCTTATCTCTTATGCCTTTTATCTCTTTTCTTTTCCCATCCCTTAAAGCTCTTATTTGATTCCAGAAACTTCTATTATTTACTTTGTAGCTTTGTTCCATTTCATCGCCAAAGTCTTTCCAGCTCTTCTTTTTTGCTTCCCTTATAATTTCTTTCACGTTTTTCCTATATTTGTAACATTCTGTTCTATCGTGTTCCGACTTTGTGCCGTTATATTGTTTCCATGCTTCTCCTTTCTTTTCACTTCTTCCTGTATTTCTGTATTCCACCACCTCGTTCTCTTGCAATGTCTATTAACCTTTAGTCTTCCGCAAATATGTTGTGCTACTCATAATACTGTGTCTTTGAATTTATTCCATCGATCTTCTAAATTCCATCCACTTTTTCCCTCTCCAATATCTCAAATTCGCTGTCTGTTTCTTCTTGGTATCTCTTCTTCAGATCTGCATCCTTTAGTCTTTTTATTGCTATTCTGTTATATTTCTTTTCCTCCACCTGTTCTATTTTCCTCCATTTCAGTTCTGCTATTACTAGTCTGTGATGTGTCCCTATTTCCGCTCTACTCTCCGTTATAGTTTCCTTTATTTCTTGTGTATAGATGATGTAGTCAATGATACTTTTCCCTTCTCTTCCTTCGGCTATAAATGTGTATTTTTTTGGTATGGGTTGTTGCGAGAAGGTGTTTCCTATGATTAAGTCATTTATTTGGCGGAATCTGATCATCTTCTCTCCATTTCTATTCTTTATTTCTTCTCCAAATTTGCCCATGCACCCAGTTCCTTTATTTTTGTTATTTCCTATTCTCACATTCCAGTCTCCCATCAATATGACTTTCTCGCTTCTTTCCTTAATGTCGTCTAGGGTATTTTGTAGCTCCGTATAAAATTCCTCCTTAGTTCCTTCTACTGGTGCGTATATTTGTATTATGTACCATGTTCCCACTTTCTTTGTCTCACATATTCCTATCAGCTGATTTTGTAGTCTTCCATTTCTTGTGCTAGTTCATATTCTTTGCTTCTTAATGATGTTATATTCCATGTTTCTATTTTCATGTTTATATTTTTTTCTTCTGTCTCATTTCTTTAGCCTCGTTTTTATTTGTCTACAATTCCATTTTCACAGCAGTCTTATATTTTGTTGACAGTCCCAATCTTTTCTTTTGTTAGTTTTTTGGATGTCGTCCAGTGAACGTTAATGTTCTCTTTTGCTTTCTTGTTTCCTCGTCTTCCCTATCATTGGGTGATCTTTCACTAGTCGTTCTTGTTTTCATACCTTTGTCACTATGTTCCTTTTTCCCATTATTACTTTTCTCTTTTAGCATTCCTTTTGCCCCTTCCCAGTTTGTCTCCTCTACTGTTTCCATCCTCTCTAATTGCTCCAGGGTGTAAATTTCATTATCGACTTGTAGTTTGTTATATCGTATTATTGCATTGTATCCCCTGTTTCTTGCGTCTTTCATATGCTTTATTATTTTTTTTCTTTCTTCAAGGATTTGTTTTGGATAGTCTTCGTTTATCCAAATATTCTTTCCTTTTAAATTTTTTGCGGCCTTCGTTATTTCCTGCTTCTTATTCCATGTTGGTAATTGTATCAGTATTGGTCTGTTCCTCTTGCTTTCCTCTTCCTTCCTTCCTAGTCTTACTATTTCCTGTATTTCTTTTTCCATGTCTATTTTGACTTCCATATCCCTGAATATTACTCCCACTTTTTCTTTTAGTTCTAGCTCTGGTTCGTTGGATTTATCTTCCACTCCTTGTATTATGATTTTTTTCTTTCGTATCTCCTTTTCCAGTATTTCGATTCGTGTATTTTGTGAATTTAATACTATCTTGAGTTTTCCATATTCCATCTTTAATTCCTCATTTTGTGTCCTTATTTCTTCCATTTCGTTGTTTATTTTATCTAGTTTCTTGTTCATATCTTCAGTTTTCGTGTCTAAATCATTTAATTTATTTAACTTTTCATTGATCTCTGCTAGTATCTTCTCCATTATATATATATATATTTGCTTCCTATAATAATTTCCTTGATGCGGTCCTTCCTGCCTACGTACTACCACAGAATAATACATAAATTTATGTATTATTCTGTGGTACTACTATCCACTACTGCACCGCGCAAAGAGCACAGGCCCCGGTCGGCCCGTCGGAAGACCGCGCTCTTATCAGTTTCGCAATTTGCTGTATTTATTTCCCTGTAAATTTCCTTAGGCTCCATTCCTACCTTATTTACTGCTTAATTTCTGTTTTCTACGTCTCTTACTTGTTACTTCCTACCCACTTTTATGCAATATTTCACTCATATATACTTAAATTTGTACAATTCTGCTGCACTTTATTCACTCAGCTGTCACTTCTCTGCTGCCCAGGACCGGATAAAATATATAAAACATAATAATATAAATATATAAAACATAATAATAATATAAATATATACATATAGGTACAAAGCATAGAATATTCAATATATAAAACATACACATTTAAATATATAAAACATAGAAATATAAATATATAAAGCAGAAATATAATAATATCAGATAAATATAAGTTTTAATATGGAATATAGAATATCTAGTCATTTGTCTTTTGTCACGGTCATATATACACTGATTGAATCCATTCTGTGGCACGGGGTGTTGCTTGATTAAGTTCTTCGAGGGTTCTAGGGAATGCATGCAGGGCACACTAGTGAGTATATGTGGGTCATGGTCTGCTCTGCATGTCTGCAGTCGCATTCTGGGGAGTCTAACAAGCCCCATTTGTATATTGAATGTGCCGTTCTGCCTTGATTAGTCCGAAGCCGATTCAGCGTTGACCATACTTTTCGGGGAAGGTTAAACCCTGCTGGTCGTTCGGATGCAGTAACCATTAAGTTATTCATATCTGGGTTTGATGTTGCCCACTCTTCATTCCACTCTCTGGTAATATTGCAGGAGAAAGAGAATATACAACTTTTGTTGCTCTTACTGCTGAAAAGAAGAAGAGAAAGAAGAATCGATGGTGTTGTGAAGCAAAAACGGAAAAGACGTTGGTGGGTTAGGCCGAAAAATACAGACAGAAAAAAAGGAGAATTCAGACGATTATCTTAGAGATGCCATTGCATGACGTTGAATGGTTTTTTCTGTCGACTAGAATGACCCCAGCATTGTTTGACAATTGAAGGGTTTCAACAATTTCCTCCCGCGCATTCACTTTTATTATTAAATCTTTATACCGCTTATCCCCTTTGCTGTACAAATAAGGTTTAAGCCTCACTAATATATAATAAATTGATCAGTAGCGCTGTGTCTACTTCTTCATTTTCACGGCAATTATTGATGTTGGCAGAAATGACACTTGTTACCAGACAGATGCAATTTTCGTCGAGCCAGGAGTACCAACCACCAATATCTATTGAATCGCGCAACTTGATAATGCTTGAAATCACTAGATCTACCGTAAAACTTACATAAAGTTAAATCATTTCCAACATTACGTACGTTTTACGTACGACCATAATATAAACATAAACAGTACGCAAACATTAATATTTTACGGGAGCATTGTGAACAGGCACGTTGCTTTCCTATTGTCCAACTTTATGAATTACGTATTTGTTATGTATTTCTTATGCTTACGTTCATTGTGAGCAAGCACTTACTTCAACGTAACGTAACTTTAAAGAACGTAAGTTGCACTTAACATATCCTTAATCTAACGTGTCTTTAACTTGACGCACCTTTACCCTAACCTTCTCTAAAGTATTCTTCAGTTAACAGAATCTAAACAAATTTAACATTAACCAAACAGAATCACGTTTTAACAATCTTTTTCTAACATAACCTTAACCTAACATAACACTATCCTATCCTAACCTTAACGTAGAGTAACTTTAACGTAACGTAACTTTAAACAACGCAAGTTGAACTTAACATATCCTTAATCTACGTGTGTTTAACTTGTCACAACTTTAGCCCAACCTTCTCTAAAGTATCCTTGCGTTAACAGAATCTAAAACAAATTTAACATTAACCAAACACAATCATGTTTTAACAATCTTTTCGTAATATAACCTTAACCTACTGTAACTTCAATCAAATACTTTAATATATTAATACAGGAAACTTGGCCGAAAAACTCGTGACACTGTCTGCAGCGATCCGTGCGGCTTGGTGGGCCACTAAGATTTGTATTTGGCAGCTGTCGAAAACATTTGTGGCACATTTAAAGCAAATGCCATTTACTTTCTTATAGCAAAACCCTTATTTAATTAATAATATTTGATAATTATATTTTACTTTACTTTGTAAGTATAATAAGTTTATAACATTTTGTAGGGTTAGGTTTTTATTTATTAAAATGAATTTAAAACAGTAATCTGTAAATTTATTATCCAAATTTACTGAAACTTGCCCACCGAACTGCTTAGATGACGCCACTATCAATGTCTCGCATTTCATCATGCTAAACTTATATGAGTTTCCTGTATTAATATATTAAAGTATTTGCTTCAATCTATTGGAACCTTTACCTTAACTAAACAAGTGCGTCGCGTAATTTTTCTTCAGCTTGTTTTACCAACAAAGATTTCGTGGCTAAACTTAACATGATTTTTAGCGTGGTGAATGTGGAAACATAGTCTTAACAATCATTTAAGAAAGCGTGGTGTAGTGTTGGAATTTAGAGGAAACTCGATGAAATTGTACATTTCTCAAGTCACAATGGAATTTTAACAAATTTGACATAACCCTAAAACTGAACTTAGTCTTAACTTTAATCTGTTGTAATCTAGAAGTAAAGTGTCTGTATACCGACGTAATTTTAACGTAACGTAAGTTTAACTTAACGCACGCTTAATCAAACTTAACTTTTACTTAATACAACATTAGCTTAATATAACATTGACCGAACATAATCTTAACCAAACTTAGCATAACTTCAGTCTAATGTAACCTTTATCTTAACATAGAATTAACCTAACCTAATCTTTACTTGACATATTCGCCATACTTTAATCTAAATGAAAATAATGTAATAATGTAACCAATCAATCAAAACCCAATCCCAAACTATCCTCAGTTGACATTAGCTAACCTAACTTAATCTACATCATGAAGTGAGTAATCTCAACATTCCATGAAGTAAATAGAAGATCCAGTACAAAAAGAATGAAGGTTTAATTTGTTTTTTTTTCTGTTCAGATGGAAAATGAACACTGCATGCTCCTGGCTTTACCTTGCGGACACGATCACATGGATGTTCTCAAGCAGTCCACTAACCTAACGAATGGATTCATCACATATTTACAGCAAAAGCAGGCAGCAGGAATTGTCAACGTTGCTGCGCCTGGCACCACTCAACCGGTAAGTGTTGTTTGTTTCTCTCTACTGCTCTTCATGTAGATAATAAACTAACGAAGGTAATTTTACAGCCTGCGTACGTCGTGCACATCTTTCCATCCTGTGACTTCGTCAATGAAAACTTACGGAGAATCGCACCCAATCTCTTGGAAAGGGTATCAGACATTGCACATCTATTGATAGTTATTACCACCGTGTGATAGCACGTTTACAACACAGTTCAAAACGAGACTTTCAAATTTGTTTCAGTCTTTGTTTGTTAACTAGGTTTCTTTGCTTGAAAAACAAAGGGGCACGTTGGAGGAATGGCATTCGTTCCGACGGCCTCGCCATCGCACCGGACTTGGCCACACTATTGACAAAGTCGGAAAACTTGAAACTTTCTCTCTTGTTTGATTTTGTCAGCTGTTCTCGAAATATGAAGTTAACGTAAAACAAAATTACTTAAATATTTAAAATTTCACTGTGATTTCTTGACAAAAAGTAGTTAACGTTAAACTATTATAAAATATATAAAGTATAAAAATAAACTACCTACTACCTATTAAGAGATCTCATGATTGAAATTAGTTATTTAGAATTATCTTGTTTGGAAGATGTTCGATGGCGCATGAACATCTTGCAAACGATGTAGATACGCTTAGAATGTACTTGTTTTCTGCGCAAGTACATTTTAAATGTGAGGCTATTATAGAGTTAGAGTGTTTTTTGTTTCTTTTGTTCTAGTAATCTTGGGGCTACGTTACTGTTAAGTAGTTGTTGCGTTAATTATATTTTTCAGTTGCTTAGTAATTTAATTTTCGAAGAGTGCAAGCGCAATTTGCCGCACGCGGACAAACAACTTGCCCTTGTATTTTTCGTCCCATCGTTCGTCTCTCCAATGCTTTCACACTTTTTACTTGAGGTATACATATTTGTTAGTTTACACGGTTAATTTTTATTTTCTCGCTGCAGTCATTATCGTTTTGTTTTGCTTGTAAGAAGTGTGGAAACGTTACGTGGTTGTACACACCCTAACGTCCCCCCAAGGTGACAAACAAGTCGTAAAAAGGTAAATTAAACGTTACCCGTTAGTTGGCAAAATATGGTATAAATAAGAGCATATAGACATGATAATATATATATAAATATGTAGCATATAAAAGTATAAAAGAAATCAATCATTTTTTAAATTACCATGTAATATAAATGTGAATACAGGTTTAGTTTGTTACTTTAAGCTTTCTTTAGTTATTAAAGATGTTCTGTACAGTGTATTTAGATGTAAGTACATAGGCTAGGTAACGTTACAAATGATAATATAGGGAACATTGTGATGTCTATATATTACTGTAAATTTTGTACATAACTAAAATACTGTGTATTGTGAGTAAACATTATTACATCTATTACATCATAAGTAAACTGGTGTTTTATTTTCAAGAAGCTCCGTGCAACAGAATCAAACTACAGTACGACCTCTTTAATCCGAACTAATAATAGCACTGGTTGATCCGTATTTTCGAAATGTTCGGATTGTCGAGCAAAATTTTCCAAATTGGTTGGTTAATCAGCTGATTCCTGCTTGGGACAAGTTGCAAGGAAAATTTGTCGTGGTTATGGACAACGCACCTTATCATTCAGTGCAGTTTGACAAGCCGCCCACAAAAACGGTGTATTGCAGGAATGGTTGGTTAACCACCACAATGTCGAAATTCAGGGCAAAATTACTAAGAAAAAACTTTGGGAGTTGATTAAACCTTTTACAGCAGACGGAAATAAAAGATATGTAACTCACGAAATTTTCAAAAAGCGCAACTATGAGGTTCTTCGATTGCCTCCATACCATTGTCAATACAACCCAATTGAAATGGCGTGGGGATTTTGTAAGACCTATTACAATAAGCACATAAATTCGCAGCCAAAATCGAAAGACAAAGTTGCAAATTTATGGCGTGAGGCTCTTTCAAAATGTACCCCCGACATGTGGCAAAATTTCTGTGAGCATTGTGAAAAACGTATTTCGGAAGACTGGACAAAACATATGGGAAATCTATCGTTTGAAAATATTCTCCTTTCATTATTTCCTTTGGGGAATCTGATTCAGAATCGGAGGGTGCCGATGATTCAGATACTTCTAGTGATAGCATGAAGGTGGAATAGGGTAGGGGATATTCTTTTGGCATCTAAATTGTGAATGAGTGTTTTACAGTTTTTATCTCGCCCGAGAAAAACACTGACCTCAGTGGAATACGAATTGGAGTCTCTTAGCACCAGAGACAAACAGTCAACCACTGGACTACCATAATATCAATTTGAAACATGACCGGCATAGATGTTAGTTCTTCTTAATTTGCTGCAAGACCTAAATATAGGACAACAAAGAATGGCGTGGTGTATGCTCTGTTTACATACGATTTGAGTTCAGAATTCTCGTGTAAAAAGAGCAGCAATACGTATTTGGAATGAGTTACGACAACATTTCAATTATAGTTATTATTTTATATATAACGAAATCATTATTACAGTCATGCGCAAAAAAAACCGGCCACTTTTATTACATAGTATAAGTACTACTTTTACCAAACTAACCCCCTGAAGTTAGTACAAATTATCTGTCAAAATGACATTTACTTAATTAATTAAAAATAACATTTAAATAGTATTTTATTCATCAAACATACGTATTTTATTGGAAAATTAAAACCACAATGTATAATACAAATATAAACTAATATTTCGTCATATCACCTCCTGCATTGATTACATTGTCAAGGCGTTTAGGCATTGACAGAACTACATTTCTACAAAAATCTTGGGGTATTTCTTCCCACGCTTCCAATACAAGATCGAATAGGTGTTGTTTATTTCGAATTTGGATTCTTTTCTTCAAAATGTTCTTCACCACAAGGGCCCAAATATTTTCAATAACATTGAGATCGCCACTATAGCTGGGAAAATCTAATACCTGAATATTATTTCTTCTAAACCACAGCTTTGTAGTACCTGATGTATGTACAGGGCAATTATCCTGCTGAAATATAAAATTTTCATCAGGATACAATAGCCTTACTGATGGCAGCATTATATTTTCTACAATGTTAATGTACTCTTCACTATTTAGCCGATTTTCAATATTCCACAGTATACCCAAGCCCCGTGCGGAAACCCATCCCCATACATTTATTGAAAAACGGGGGTTACGATGCATTTTATTGATATATTGACTTCGAAATCTTGCGCCACGGGGACGATAAACTTTAATGCGTCCATTATGGGATGACTGAAAAATTTTTTCATCCGAAACAATTACACGGTCCCAAATGTCGTCACCAGTGGGTTGTAATGCAAAACCTGTTCTTTGTTCTTTCCACTCGTTAGTAAGAAAAGTTTT
>JABXWE010021044.1:0-41387 GCA_014611495.1 Limonius californicus | reverse complement strand
AGGAAAACCTAACGGCAAACGAAGGAGGGGAAGGTCACCAACCCTCTGGATTGAAAAAATTTAAACTCTTTTGAATACCAATGTTCAACAGGCAGTAAGGAATACCGGCAACAGACAACGTAGGCGCGACACTTGAAGAGAACTAATAACCATAATCACCACTCATCTGTAAAGAGTAGTTGTCTCAAATACAACTGACTATAATTTTGTACTGTTGTTGTACAACATCCACGTAGTTTTATATAAAATAGTAAATAAAATTGTTTAGATTCATTTAGCCATTTCTGATGTATGACAACTGAAAGAAAATAGTTATAGATATTTGTAGTAAAAAGGAAATGTAGAACCATTTATTCCAATAAGTACACTATAACTTTTTAGATTAATTCAATAACGCCCTTTACGATAATATAATCGTTTAATGCAAGTACATACGACCCAATCATCTTTATTACAGAAAAGCATTACCACCGCTATTCTTCTTTGTGAACGGAATTGTAAATAAAGCTATACTAAGCTAGAGAAAAATACCTCTCAAACACGTACGTTTGTAGCAAAGTTTTGCACTTTAAACCGGTATAAAATGCACTTGAGCTGCACTTTAAGCTTCATGAAAATTTCAACCGCTACACGTTCAAGGAAAGTACATCAGTGTAATTCTACCAATCCCAATTTAGCCGTTGCAGCTTGCTTGCACATAAACGTCAAATACGGAAAATCCACAAACTAACTTATTTACTGCAAATTATTCGCTTTTTTCAACTTTTGGCAGAAGTTTTAAAATGTATTATTATTCTTACTGAAATACATGCGGTTAATGCAAATATAAATTGAAAATTAACGCTTTAGAAGTGGTGTAAAAATAGGTGAGCCTTAATTTTACTTTTTTACATCTCTAATTACGAGAAAATAAATGGAATATAGTGTGATGATAACTCAGTTGGCATCAGTGGCGGACGGTGAGATTTCAACAAGGTGACTCTTAAAAGGAAAAATATACGTTATTATAAGAAAAAACTCAGCTGAAATTAATGTGAAGTTCTTACAAACACGTTAGAAGTTTATAAAATCCATTCTTGTAAATAGCTTAAACAATAATATAAGATCGAATCAGTAATTACTTAAAAAGAAAAACCCAAACACATTTAATTTTAAAATAAAATCTTGTAAAAAGCTTTTTACACGCTTTAATGTGGAAAAGTAAAGTTCAGCTTCGACGGTTCTCGTAGGTGTTCTTACAATAATATTAAGAAGTCTCAGTGCCTCCATAAAAGTTTCTTCAAGATAGTTTTTCAACAAAAATATTTAAATATTCATAGCACCACATATTTCTTTAAAGTCGGAACATAAGTATATAACTTCTAACTCGCTTTTTAACCTCTTCTTAGATAGCACGGGATAAAAAGAAAACTACTCTGTCTAAAATATAAGTATATCTTTATAAGTTTCTGCAGAAAAACGATAGGTGTAACACCTGTTCTATGCTTTTCTCTCCATTTTTTTTGTGATAAATTTGAATACGGCGTGGGCCTGCCTAATGTTTTAATTTGAAGTTTTTCTTCAATCGAAGGTCTTGGAAAGTCAATCTTTAAAAGGTTATTAACTATTCATTGTTTACTAGTCACAAAACTGCACTTTGGAATAGAAAACTTAGAGCGCGAGCGAATCTCTTCCGCCACTAAATGAACGCTATAAGTAATCAATAATCACTATATACGTCCGGTCAGGCGATGTTTGCCGAATACAGAGAATCGTGGGGGCCGAATACATGCCACCGTCACGGCTACCGATTTAATGGCGCTAAGCGATCGCGAACTTTGCGGCGAAAATCGCGGAATGGATGAAAATTTAAACGTTAAAACGTTAGCTATAGAAAACAAACTTTTGCAGAGTTAGTTCATTTTAGTTATTATTTCAATAGAGAAAAGAAACGATTCATTTTAATATTCTAATCAGAGAGGGGGCGCACCCGTGCTCACTTATTCAAACACCGCCACTGGTTGGCATAGCGTTTGCTTTCCGAGCACAACTTCGATTCTGGCTTGAGTTCGATTTCCCAGCATTACCAAGCAGCGTATAAAAATCTTGTGCTGCAACCCATTACACACATCGTTTGATCTTAATGTTAAAAACCTTTTCTGGAATTTCTGTCGTTCGGATTCGACGTTAAACTGTACGTCCCCCGTGAGAAGAGGCCGATACCCAGTAGGTTGTAGCTTCTGAAAATCGGGCAGGTGCAAAAATTCGGAAAATTTGAAGAGGTCGGGCGTAGGGGCCGTTTTTGATTATTTTTGACTCGTTTTTGGAGAACTTTTCGGCAATTCTAGATTTCGGCCGTCAGGTTACCCTGACGGCCGCCAGGAGTCCCCAAAATTTTTTCTTCTTTTGGATATATCTCGGTCAGAGGAACGTCCCGGCGGCGTTCGATGCGCCAAAGGATGGGACGTGACGTTATGCAGATAAATTTAATTTTAGAGACGTCTAATAACTCGGCCATAGCTACAGCTACACCAATCAAGACGAATTTACTTTTGCCGGGTAGCAAATTTCCCTAGTTAAAGACCTCTATGGGAAGGAAAACGGGTCGCCGCAATTTTTCAGCGCCAACGCGAACTTGCCAAAAAAAAGCGTCTACATTGACCGTCGTAGGGGAGCGGTTTCAGAGTTCTTGATTAACGTAGCAACCTGCGGTTTGCGCGGTTAAATAGAGCTATCCTTGATCTAAAATTTTGGTAATCGGTAATTTGGAGAAAAACACCGAAATGCCGGGGTCGAAAGAAAGCAGCATTCAATGTTCAGGTGCACAAGGCGTGTGGGAGAACGTTAGCGGCACGTTCCATGGACCGCCTCCGAAACCTCAGTCCAGATATATCGTTCCGTTTTCCACCGGTGGCCATTTTCGTTCCAAAAAACGTTCACGATTTTCCTAGGTTTCCACAGTAGATGATCTAGGGAAATTCGGCTTGCGCCGTTGGAAAGAGATTTGCAAATATTGCTTGGTAGTGTGGAACCATTCCGATCGGGCTACGTAGTCCGCCACCAGGGGGTGCGAAATTATTTTACGTAAATGGCTGTAACTCCGGAACCATACCACCTAGCAAGGTGCGTTTGAGAGCTCTAGATGCGGTGTTCTATAAGTGGGTGAGACCTCAGCCCAAAACCTTTCGAACGGACATAATCTCATAACACAACCCGTTTTTGCAGGGTCGCGATCGATTCCTTGCCGATCGGTTGCTATGGCAACGAGATCGGTCCCCTTTTGCATATATACCCGGTACTTGTATCGGTACAACATACTGGAGCACCGAACCGAGCATCCGTTCACGAACGCCCCTGTACAAAACAAGAAATTGTAATTCTCAATGGTATAAAGTTAACCGACGTTACGGCTGTTGCTGAGGCTGGGCTAAAAACGACCGGTTAACTATATTTATGCAAAACATACGTGGATATATTTTATATCTATAATAATTTAAAAACCTATTTTGTAAACATACACTTTTCTTGATAATTACTTTTATTTGCGCTTTTTATTTGTTAATACGCTTACTTTAGAAGCACCGAGTGTAGCGTAGTGTTTAGGTACGGGAGGAAACGTGCGTTAGCGCGTTTCCGACTCCTGATCAAGTCGTTGACAGGCTGTGCCGTAGGACCACCACACCCCAAAATCTTTTATAAGTACATTACAATTGCGATCTGCTTATTCCCTTTCACCCGTCATTTCTACCTTCGCCCGTCCTTTCTTCAAATCTTTTTTTTGCCCTTCGCTTATATCTTGCTTGCTCTTATCACCGTTTTTCTTCTTTCCCCATTTTCTTTTGCTCGCTGCTTTCCTTTCCTTTTTCTTCCTTCATTTCCCAAGCCGGTGTTCTCATGGTCTCGTTCGCCTATTTCTCCTTCAACCACTTTCCTATTTAATTTCCTTGTCTTCTTGTTCCTTTTCTTCTTTATCTCCCCGCCGTTTTCTCCCCATTTTCGATCGTCTCTCTACCGCAGTTTCCACACACCCCCGACCCGCATTCACTCTAGCGTTTTCTGGTGAATGGTACCAATGGTCCCTTCTAGTATAGTTTAACAAAGCGACAGTTGTGGCTTTAGACAGTTAAATTTATAATCCTAACCTCGCTTTGTCTGCCATTATTCGAATCCTCATCGTATGCTCATCACAATCTATCACGGTATAGTTTACGGTAATCCGCAAACTTATTATGGTTCTATACTTTCAGCCGGCCTCGGTGGTCTAGTGGTTAGCGCATTTGCCTTTAGATCCGAGGGCACGGGATCAAACCTAGCCAAGGTCGGCGAGATTTTTCTAGTAGGGAAAAATCTGAAAATGCGCATTCTGTCGGATAAGAAGTAAAGCCGTAGGTCCCGTGCCACTACGATGTGTGACACGTTAAAAATTACTATTGGAGTTGGAATTACCCCAGTAAGGCAAAATTATTAGTTAGGGTGTACAATAAGCCAATGATGGTTGCAGTGCTTAGAGATGCTTGAAAAACCGCGTCCTCGATCTCGCTCTTTCAAATCAATCAATCAATCAATCTATACTTTCAGAAACCTTTCGCATTTTATACTTTACCTATTTTAAAGTTGATGTAGCAATTTAATTTTTGTACATTAGATTAGAATTAACTGAGTCAGTTTATTCTTGAATTTCCTAGACAATTCTTACATTATCTAGGAAATCCAAATCAGTAATTCTCCGTTTCCTTTTTCTTTGCGGGCATAAAAAATACTGCAATATGTCTAAATGCAACCTGCAAATGAAAGCAGTCGTCCATTTATCATTGTAAGTTGCAATCGATTTATTTAAAATATTGCTTTGCCTTTGCTTGCGTCCACAACATTTTCGCAACTTCCTTTTACTCTGCAGCGCACAGTTCCATATATTTGAGTATTTGAGTATGCGACATCTTTAATAACGATTATAAACCTACAAAATCAAATTTAGTTGTAATCCAGGTTCTACGTCGTAGAATTGCAACATCAATCCTTTCTTTATTCCCTTCAAAAACCGGAGAACAATGGCGAAGATATAGTATCAATAGTTATCGACAGCGTATTAGTGAAATATAATTGGATGAACTGGCAATTTTCGTCGTTTGTTGGTCAGGTTTACGTGAATGAACTCCTCGTGGAATGCCAAGAAGGACGCTACAAAAATGTAACAATTATAGATAGATAAAATCAATGCTCTAAGGTAGTACTTGCAAAAATTTCTATAATTCAATTTATAATAGCTGATGGCTTTCGCCGTTTCATTGGAAACATATGTTACACACATAATGTTCACGCAAAAATTAATGTTTAAACGGATAACAAAATTTTATTATCTTGTGATATAGTCGTAGATAAGAAACTCAAACAAATTAAACTAGAATTTTCTAATGGAGCGTGGCTTTCAAGCAACAGATAATTCTTTCCAGGACAATAAATGCGATTATATGTGTGAGTAGAGCTACACAACACAAAAGTAAATTTTGGTATTGACAATGTAGAATGTATTATCGGAAAAAATATGCGCGCACTCTGTCGAGCTTTACATTTTTATTAAAAGTTTAATTACAAGTGATCATAAGAGATTGACAGATTAGTAAAATATCGAAAGATATAGGAATCAATTTTTTTAAATTATTGTAAAGTTGGCCAGCATTCTTCTAATACTTGGTTAGTTTTAAATTCGGCTAAAGTTTTCCCCTTTTTGACTATTTACAAGGAGTTACACAAGTAAATATCGTAACATTATCAGCAAAACCTATTGTAAGAGATTCAGGTAAGCTGTGAATACAGGGAACGTATTTATATAAAATGTAAAAAGTATTGAATAGCATGAATAATGTTTACAGCTGCTTATGGACATTACATTGATAAATAAACATATTATTACATTAAAAGAATATTAAAATATATAATAAAAAATTTCTGGATTAATAGAAACTGAAATAAATCTATATGTAAAGAAATTGTTCGTCAAAACACTTCTTGTTACGTGGTTTCGATTATTTATTGAAACAAAAGGTTAAAACTTTTTACAATTTTTTAACTTCTTCGGGGTTCGGGTTTATGTGAATAAATAGGTATGCATTTTAATTGAATAAAAAGCTGACTTTTTTGTTTCTCCGGAATCCGCACTAAACGAACATAAATTTTACAAATTTCTAAAATGAGCGAGTCCTCGCAATGTTGTTTTACTGTTATATTTATAAATGATTACATATAGTTTCTCTTAAGTATCTAGAAAAGTTTAATACAACGTTCTAAGCGAAGGTGCTTTGCTTAATTCATAAAGATTTACATAATTCCTGTAGTAACAACGATCAATTTATATTATGATGGGTAAAACGGCGTAAGTCTAACCGAAACTGTTCGACTTGATCATATTAAGTTTCACCTGAAATATATATGTAACTCCACAGATGGAAGTATTCTTGCTTTCTTCTGATTTGTGTGATAGACAGAGACACATATGTGCTGTTACTTCGTCTCAAATGTGCACCGAATTCTGTCTTACCTCAGGTTAGTTATAAGATTTAATAACAGTCTCCCTGTATTGCTTCGCGACGCCTTCAGAGAGTAGCAGGCATAGTTATAACTGTTGCTAGGGCCGGTGGGCATTATGAAGAAGGTAATGTGATCAGTACTGCGTTACTATTACCCAGAGTGTTACTCTTAGAGACCTATAGACCGAAATTCCCTTTGAGAAAACAACCTAGCTACTGTAGCCATTCCCGGGAATCGAACTCGTGACATCTTTATAACTTAGAAATATACCACGGAAAAGGTATCTGAAAATTCGGTTCCTATTTTTTAACTAAAAGAAAAAGAAATGTATTTGAAACAACACTAGTAAACAAAAATCAACTTTTTTTAAATGGATAACACATAGCATATGTTATGTAAAATTTCACCAGAAAGAAGAAAATGACCTCGGATTTTCTCTCTCACCCACATTTTATTTGCTACGAAGTACTGTGCGTTATACGGAAATATATCAATATCGGTATGTTCTTAATGTTGCACTTACTTCAAAATGTTGTTGCGGATGTTTTACGGCGATATTTGGTCTCTGGGGCATCACGGGTTAATGTCCAGCAAGAATCAGCAAGCAAACTAGGAACGTGCACAAATGATGTTTGCTCGTTGCGACTCTAGTAACTTTTAAAGTACTTACTGTCTGCACAAATACACTTGCTCCAACCGCCTTGCCATCGCAGGAAACTGAATTTCCTGCTTTGGTATGGAAAGCAAAGGAGCAGTCGTATTGTCTTTAATGTCAACGACCGTCGGGAAACTCCCGAATTCCTAACGCCCTATGGCTGGAGTCGTTATCATTATGCATTTTCTAACAAATACTCCATTTATGTGGTCTTACCCGCCGCACTCTTTCACTTAAACGTATCAAGACCTGCACGTAAAATGCAGCATTAACCGGTTATCCCAGTAGATGCTATCCCAACATGCAGCCCGACTTCAAACTAACTCCTGTTGCTCTATGAACCACCTAAACCACTCCCACACAACGGGTTTCTTCAGACCATTACCCCCGTACACATATTGCAAGACCTGGAACGTTTCCGCTGCCGTCTGGCCTAGCCGACACGTGAACTGATTTTTCACCTATGTTCAAATTGCGGCATTCCGCCAAACGCATGGAACATGCCTACCATTTGAAGACTGTCACTTCTTACCGAGCGACGTTACTGTCACCAACTATCAACGATGGTGTGCGAGGTTACCACATGCAACGCGGCTGGCGTATCTCCTCGTCTACGCACACCGGCGCAATTCCAGAAATTTTCTGATTCTACCTCGTACATTGATGTTTGTTTATACACTTGAATTCTACTACAGCGAACGTCATAAAAATATGATTCCATTGTTCTGTTATTATTTAAGGTTACGCTATTACAAGCATAATTTGGCAAGATATTTACCCGGATAGCATCCATTTATTTATACATATTTAAAGCAGTGCAAAAATACTTTGACAACATTCCAAGTAGAAACTTCTTAGAGAAACGTGCTGCGAAATCAGATTTTCCATGTTTGTGAAACAGCAGTTAAACGGAAAAAGCCACCAGCTACCCCAAAATATAGCTATCCTTGCCGGTAAGTTTTTGTTAGACTACATTTAATATTCTTTTATAACAATGTTATTTTTACACAGCATCTTTAGCGGTATTCTCTGAAGGAATGCTGTTTTCATGGACTTCTCCGGCTATTCCTCAATTGCTCGCAGATAATTCTATCGATATATCTTTCGAAGAAGCTTCTTATTTCACCGTTATACCGCCGATAGCGATGGCTCTTAGTGCTCCAATTTTCTCGATACTTATTGACGTTATCGGAAGAAAAGGGGGAGTGTTATTAGTAGCGTTTCCGCAACTTGTGGGATGGACTTTAACATTTTTCGCCAAAAGTACATGGGTATTCTATATTGCAAGATTTATGTCTGGTGTTGGAGATGCTGCTATGTTTTCCACAATCCCAATCCAATACTCAGTATCTGTTTCAAGAAGGAGGCGGCGATGTCTCCCATAAAACTTCAGCAATGATTTTTTCTGGATTTCTAACCGTAAGTGTTGCTTTATCAGCACTTATTGTAGAAAAATTCGGCAGAAGACCTCTTATGATATTTTCCTGCTTTGGTTGCAGAGTCATTTTAGGGATCGAGGCAATTTATTTTTCTATCAGAGATTTCACAAATTTAGATGTGTTTAATTTCAGTTGGCTTCCACTTGTTGGAATGCTAATTTACATTGCAGTTTGTTCTACTGGCATACGGATTCTTCCGACGTTAGTCTCGGGTGAGATTTTTTCTGCTAGTATTAAAGGTAAAGCAACCAGCATAATAAATGTTGGGTTAGCTTTGTGTTTATTAGTAGTTCCAAATTTATTTCAAACTTTAACTTACAACTTTGGCATGTATGCACCGTTGTACTTTTTTTCGTTCTGTTCTATTGCATGCGGTATTTTATCTTGTTTCTATATCGTTGAAACGAAAGGTAGAACTTTAGAAGAAATTCAACAAGAGCTCAAGGGTAATAAAACATGTAAGTGTTTGTAAGTGTTGCATACATAGTATAAGAAATACAATGTGAACTTTTTAATGAAGAAAATAGTGTTAAGTGCGTCGATTTTAGAGAAATTATGCTACACGTCCATGTAATAAGGAAATCGAGCTTGTGCAACTAATAATCAAATGTGCAGATTTCATTTTAATATTGTGTAATGTTGAAAATGGTTTTTGTTCATTAGTAATTTTTAAATTGTTCGCCATGGTCGGCTTTTTCAGCTTATTAGCATTCAATTACGATCGCATCAAGGTTCAGTTAGTATGGTAATATTTACATATTCATTCTGTTGCGATTTTAAGGATATTTTGTAAATTACTTTTTAATAACAGTCTGTAAAACTCTGTCATAACTATACGGATGTGTAAATTTCAGGTTCATTCACATAACAAAATGTGCGCATTGTAAAATATTTATTATCATCACATATACAAATTTTAAGGAGGTGTGTATTTACACCTAATTATTTTGAAAATATCAATAAGGTAAACACAGAATAGCAAATGTGAAAGGCTAGATTGAAACTTTGTTTTATATAGGTGCAACGCTGGTTTAATAGGTGAACCTGGAACGATAGTTTATTATACAGGGTGTCAAGTTGAAAACGTATAATGTGTTACATCTCTGAAAGTAAAATAGGTATTGAACTTACCTAGAAAACGTTCCTAGAACATGGAGGGGGACTCATAAGGCAACCTTCCTTATTCAACCCCAGGTACCCGAATAAAAATATTTCAAATGGCAAAAGGGACTTCGTGATACCTCATTGAAAAGCTCTTACAAAATGCTACTCAATAGTGGCAAACATATTTTTCACGACTCGTTTCGGAAAAATTAAAAAACTACACTCGAAAGGTTCTTAAACAATTATTGTAAATCAAATTTCAAAATATTGGTTTAAATGTTTTAATGATTGATATTATTCTCTAGCCAATAGTGAAGTTTACTCTCAAATTTTCTTCGAATATTTTGGAAGGTTCTTGAATAACGTAGGTTTAGGTGTTTAGGTGACTAGGTAGAACTATCCTTGATCTAAAATTTTGGTAATAAGTGTCGTAGAAAAGGATCGTCTTCATATTGAAAAACACCGAAAAGCCAGGGTCGAAAGAAAGCGGCGTTCAATGTTCAGGGGCCCATTGCGAGATGGGAAAACGAGCGGTAGAGGCACTTCTCTGGAACCGCCTCCAAAAACCACATCCAGATATCTCGTTCCGTTTTCCGCCGGTGGCCATTCTCCTTCCGAATCCGTTCACGATTTTCCTAGGTTTATATTCCAAAGTAGGCGAGCTAGGAAAATTCAAGTTATGCTGTTGGACAAGCATCGCCAATACTGTTTCGTTCCTATCCGGAACCAAGCCACCTAGTAAGGTGCGCTTGAGAGTGCTAGATGCGGCTTTCTACGTTCTACAAGACGGTATAGGTGAGACCTCAGCCCGAAACCTTTCGGACGGACATAACCGCACATCACCTTGTCGATCGGTTGCTATGGCAACGAGGTTAAAAACATCCTGGTAACTATATTTATGCAAAACATACGTGGATATATTGTCATTACAACAAAATAAACCTGACGGCGATATCTTCATTCGCTGGTCGGTGGTGAATTTTTAATCTATATTGCAAATGGTGCACTTTTCCTACTAATTACTATCATATGCGCATTTTATTTGTTAATACGGATACTTTAGAAGTGCCGAATGTAGCGTGACCAACGAGTCGTCGAAAAGCTGTACTGTAGGACCACCCACACATGAAAGCCTTTATGTTTTATGCATTACAATTACGATCCTCTTATTCTCTTTCGCCCGCCTTTTCTAAATTCGCTCTTCCTTTCTCCAATTCTTTTCTTTCTCTTTCGCTCATATCTTTCTTGCTCATATGCCGTTTTTTCTTTCCTTCCCCCATTTTCTTCTGCTGGTTTCTTTGCTCTCCTTCTTCCCCCTTCATTTCCCAACCCGATGTTCTCATTATCTCGTTCGTCTTTTTCTCCTTCAACCACTTTCCTATTTAATTCTATTTGCTTGCCCTTTTTCTTCTTCACTTTCCCCATTTCCCCTTTTTCTTCTTCTCCCCCCGTTTCCTCCCCTACCACCCAGTCTCTCTCCGCTTCCGTTCTCGTATTCTGTTCTCCTTTCTTTTTCACCTCATTCTTCCGTCGCTTTCCCGCACTTTTCACCCACCCCTGGGCCTCGTGCGATCTAGCCGTTTCTGGAGAATGGTGACCATGGTCCCTCTTTCGCCACCATTCCCGTGTCTCGTAAAGATGGTTAATATTTAATGTAAGAGTCAATTCCAAATAAACATAAACTCAATAAGCGACAACAGCTAATTTGTATTGTAAAGAGTCCTCAAATATTCATGTTTAACATCAACTCTGTTAAATTCATTCACGAGCTGTAGATCTAATTGTTCTCTATACACTTTTCCCACTGCATTTTGGTGGCAACATAATCAACCAGTAGGGTTCTTCCCAGTTCTATTGTTTTCGGTTTCCTTCAAAAATTCTGTATAAATAGGGATATTGTTGAAATTAAAATGTTTATTCTTTCAAAATTCAAATCATCCCTCGTATTTCCGTAATATGATTAACAAAGAAAAATATAGGGCAGAAGTACAATTAGTGAGATGCACTTGTAAGCAATACTTTATGTATTATAATCCCAGCTTTTCCAATTTTAATACATGAAAATATGAAATCATATTTCGATTAAATATATCGAAAATCATACATTTCCTATTTTAGTTATAATTTTCAAGAAGGTAATGTTTCGTGTTAAAATAAATTAGATATATTACTTCGTATAAAAAATAACAAATATACATTACTGTACTTACTTACGCATAATACTTTCTGTACTTAAAGCATCTTGCACATTTGCTATTACACAATAGTATGATCGGCGTACATATTTTACAAGTATTCTATTGATGCGCGAGCATAGCGTACAATTTAAAACTCTCGTAATCGTCCCATTATCCTTTTAATATGCATTCGGAGGTTTGCTATGGATTTAGTTTCAATAATCCCCGCTTTCAAACTATTTCGATCGAGTTCGACAGTGGAAAGCCGTATAAAAGAACAATTTCAATTAATTTCATTTATATTTACATAGTTTTTTATGTCTTCTTCCACCTAAAAATATACCTTAATATACTATGGCGAAAGGCTTGGAGATCTTTATATACAAGTCCTGAAGTTACCAAAAGCAAAAAGTTGGAGTTGTAGCAGTTATTACATAATAAAAGGTTTTAAATTTACACTCCTACTTATTTTCCTAAAACAGTCATTTGCGTCCATTAAAATGATTTTGGCCCTGGTGTCTATGCTGATTTAGTCAGTAATACTTGCAAAACTAATCTTTCAGGCGTTTTCAGGAACTATTTACACCACTTCCAAACTCAGTTTGTACATTTATTCAGTTTTTTCTGTTTGTTGACGTCATCGTTTTTATATCACCTTTCGTTATTAAATTTGTTAACTGTTTCTTGTTACTTCATTAAAATTAATGTGAATTAATAGGTCGAAAAATTATTAATAATTTCAACATATTTTATTGCTGAACTCATGTATTACCATAGAACGCATCAATTAGACGCCTATAGATCTTTGATACCTAGAGCTTTAACAGATCCTTTATATAAAATTAAATACATTAAGGAGATGTCGATTGTTAAAAAAATTACATATAGTGATGGCTGCAACACTAAATTGATCAACATATTAATAAAAGAAAGAGAAAAGATTATTATATTAATTGAACGCAACATATGCCTTTCACTACAGGTATATCGTCTTAGGAGCTGAAAGGATTGATTTGTCCTCGAACTTTAAGTTTGCAGCTGCAGGAAAAGTTTATGTTGTAATTATCCTGTACATTTGATTTTACTGCTGTTATTATTAAAGAAATTTCTTTATTTGCTGCAGTTACTGTAAATATTAAAACGAACAGCTATTTCAGAAAATTTCTCAAATTCGTTCATATATTGAATAAGGATACACTTCTATTATTATGTAAGTAAGAAAAGAACAGAGAAATATTGCACACAAAGCAAAACCTTTTCCCTAAAAGAAAATGCCGTAAGTAAGCAAGAAATGATTTATAAACAGGGCTCCACGAATTCTAGTTCGAGTGTTAATTCATCTAGATTTATATCATTTGAAAAACGCGTTTTTCTTCGGTTTCGCTTCTGTTAGTTCTATTTTTTAAGACCTCATATTTCTTTTTGCAGTTCCTTTAAGCATAGGCTTACCTAGATATTTCAACGAAAACATTCCGTTTTAATTAAGTGTGCTTCGTAGATTGACCGTTTCATCAAAAATAGTTCACGTGAGAGCCTTGCATGTCTATTGACTTTATATTAGTGTTTAGTTGATATATAACATTATACGGATCTTTGAATAATCTTAATTTCCTTGATTATTTTTCATGCCCTAGAGATAGAATACACTGAATTGCAAACTACGAACAATATATGTTGCTTCTAAATATTGTAGTTACATAAGGCCAACAATTTCCTTATATGTGAGTGTAAAATCAATGGCAGATTAATTATTGATTTTATACTGAAGCGTCTCTTATTCCGACTCGAGCAACATGGAACTAACAATACAGATATTTTCAAATGTAGGCGACATGAAATCTCCCACGGAAGCAATAGTTTTACAGTGTCGTCCGCTATAGCATGTTACTTTCTAAACAAGATAATCAAGTTATATCAAGTTAATTAAATAAATAATAGGTAATATATGAGCGCTCGATTTCTGAGTAAAATGTCGATTCTGGCTTGGATTCGAAACCTAAGCATTACTATGCATATTTATAACAATCTTGTCTGCAACCCACCATACACAATTTCCCAAACCGGCTTGCAACCGTGGGATCTTAATGCTGAAAACCTTCTCTGGAATTTCTGTCGTTCGGATTTGTAATTAAACTGTAGGTCCCCTCCTGGCAGAGAAGAGGCCGATGCCCAACAGTGGTTCGAAAAGACTGTCAATGAATATATGTTCTACATATCTAAAATTAATTACTCATAGCAGAGATCAATTTCTGATTTCGAAATGTATACTATTATACATTGTTCTCTTAGATGATTTTGGTTCAAGTATTGGCTTTCGTAATAAGTTCATTAAATGTAATAATATCACCATAACTTTCTTGTTTATTTATATTCTAAACTGGTGTTTACATACTAAAAATATGGTGTATATTAATATATTGCTGTGATATTATGACGGGGTCTTAAATGCTAATTGGGCATAAGTGCCATCTGAAGGTTTCATTGTGATTTCTTGTGTAAATTAATAATATTTAAAAAATGGGGGTTGACAGCTTGAAAGTTTTCTCATCTGTCATAAACCTTGTCATTTCATTGGTTGTCTAGTAAAAGTAAGCTTCTAAATTCGATGAAATAATTGTTTTCATTCACTTTTGAATAGCCGTCGTGGCAAGACGTGTTTTCCGTCTCAAAACAACCTCTTCCGTCAACGATTACTAAATTTTGAATTGGAGATTACTTTCGTTCTTTTTGGAATGTCATAAAAAATGTAATATTTTAAAAGAAAATACAGCATCATCAAACGAAGTGTGGTTTTAATCGTCGCAAATAAAAAAATGGTAAAGAACGATGTGACGGGAAGAGCCGACAGTCCACGGAGAGCTGTACCAACTAGGTGGAGGTGAATGCAGTCTGTGTACGATGGGTAGCTGTCCGGGGGCATTTTAGCGTGCCTAACTACAGTGTAAATGTTGGTGCTGATAAAAGATAAACTAGTTACGGTGACATTAAAGCAAAGTGAGGGTTGCAAGAATTTGCACGAGTTATTTTTTTTACGTTTTCAACTTTTTGAACGAGACGAAGCCAGGAGTAGAGACTAGAGACACTTTTTTAATTCCCTGAGATAACAGTTTTATGTTTCAACTAGTTGGCGTAATTTGTTTTTGTTTACCATGACCTTTATTACTTAGCAATATGTTACTTCAAAATGAAACTTACATATTTTTAACTATTTGGAACCAACGATTTTAAATAGGCCAAATGTTTAAAGCAGCATCATTATCAACAACCTTTTCCTTCCCACTGTTGGGCATGGGCTTCTTCTCCACCATGTTTCTTCTCAATGCTAAGGTGGAAGCCCGGAGGACCTACAGTTTAAACTCGAATCCGAATGATAGAAATTCCAGAGAAGGTTTTTAGGATTAAGATCCGACGGTTGCAAACCGGATTAGGTATTTGTGTGTGGTGGGTTGCAGAACCCAAGCCCCAGAATCGGCGTTTTGCTCAGAAAGCGAGCGCTCTACCAGTTGAACTACCACCACATAATCTATGTTTAAATACATAATTTTAAATTTGACTAATACATGTTTTCGTAGGTCATATATGAAACAATTATGTTTTAGGTATAACAACACTATTCTTTTACATACATACATTTTACAACAACTTTTTAAATGTTTACAGTTTTCAAGAGTAGTCAGCCTAATCCTAATTTAATTCATCAATTAACAAATGTTTGAACTAAAATCAATAACTGCTCTGCACCATTTCGGTGTAAAATTTAATTTCAAAATTTTCAGAGTGTGTACTATTAGCTCTTAATATATTTTACATATTTTCACACAAACAATTTATTATCATTTAGTCTTTACTCTCTGTTTTTGTCAGATGTTTACGGCAAGTAGGTAGGTTTTCCTTCGCCAAACTAATTGTTGGAAAATTACCGCCTCTGTATACCTCTTACTTTCTGGCGTTTGTATTTATGCATATTGTCACGAGGTGGTTTCTAGATGTCGGCTCATGATATGTTTATTTCTACCCAGTTTCTTTAATTTGACCGGACTGCCATTTTAGTTGCCTTGCTTTGGCTTTGACACCTTCTATTCTGCCCTGGACTATAAGTTTTTCTTGATATATGGCCAAAATATTTGCAAATTCATGCAGATACTGATTGGGAGAGTTTACTACTACATTGACTAGCAACAATAAATACTGAAATTAAGTTGTGCAGGCGTAATCTCTACAAATAAGATATTACAAATACACTATGCGTACTCAAATGTAATGTAATGTTTATTCCTTGGAATTTTTATGACGAAGCTTTCAAATTCTGACCAATTTTCTAAAAATAAGTAATAAAAGAGATTGAATGATTGTTATAGCTTTAGTTCAAGCAATTTAGATTTTTCCTGTAACATCTGTCACTGCCTACATTTATAATTTATACCACTTCGTGACAATATTGAATGATAAAATATGCATAAGCATTCCCAAATTTGGTTTCTTTAACCATAAAATTGCTACTAATTGTACTTTATTTATTACTTTATCTTAGCATTATAATGTAAATTTTGTACTTGGGCTTTAAAATTTTCTTCCGAATTTTAAAGATTTAAGGCAGATTTAAGGAGTAATTTTCCTGATTAACTTTCCAAACGATGATTCTCAACAGCATTTCACTTAAAGTATATCTTAAGTTCAAGTTGTTCTGTGATCTCAATCTGTTAAAAGAAATCTTTTTATTTCCACTTCGCTGTTCCAAACGTTTTTGAAACATTTCAGCGATATTGTTTCTTTTGTAGTAAAAGCTGTAATAAAAACTTTGCGCAACACAAACTTACTGATCAGCGAAACCCTTGACCTGGCAGTTTGTTGTCGATTTGTAGAAGCTCGTCGAGCTTGTTCGAAATTAAAGAACTTTTAGGTTGCACTTTTCACAAGATCAAAAAAGCACGTCGGGCAGCTATTTCTTTGTTTTAACTAGAAAGATATTAAATGTGAAGTAGACAACCGACCTAGCGTATACGCAAGTGTTGTCATTAATAAAGACAAACAATAGCTATTTCCATAATATCCAAGTGGCGTGTTCAAGCGGGTGCTTACTTTGTAGAAGACCGACAAAAGCTTTTTCGTGTAGTTTGCATTAATGCTTTGGTGGGTAAAGGTTGTTGCTTGGACTCAATTCATACAATGCACTTTATTCCCGGAAACTCACAACAATTCCCTTTTCGAACCTCATATCTTTAATGTTAAAGTGCTCTTTGCATAAACATCCTATTCACGAACGTTCTTTTTAAAGCGTTCTGATATGGTTAGACCTGACCTGATAAGCTCAATATGTATTCCTTCTCCTGTACGGTAAAGCTTTTAAGTGAAGAAATTCTATTAGAAAATGAGATCTAAAAGGATTTAAAGCAAGCAGTCTATTCAATTTAGCAGTTTGCTACGAACACATCTTATTACGTCTAAGCGAACCTTCAGAGAATTCTGAATCAGTTTATATAAAACAGAAGCTCCGCGTCTGAAAATTTATGGACTCTAAATGGTGAATTTATTAGTAATTCGTCCTTACAAGGAAAATAGTATATTTATGATTAATGTGTATTTAGCGTTTGTAAACCAGAAAACAACCTCTTTTTTCACAGTCATGGGGTTGCTTTGGCCACATGCCCCACCTTTTAAGCCCCTTCCTCCAGGTATACTACTGATTAACCACCGCTGTTCCAAAATTAATTAATATTCGGATTTTCAGTCAATCGTGCTTAGACCACAAGTTTTATCGACTGTCTTACTTTAGATGGAATCCCTTAATTTTGTATACGGACAAAGCTTTCCCACTAAATGTCTTCCTTTCTAAATGTCTTACAATTGCAGAGCTACATACAAAATTGAAAGAAAAAATGTTAGGTTGTGGTGTTACTTCTGTTAGCAGATCGCTCTCTATCTGGACAAAACGTCGATTAATGCTTGGGTTCGACTCTCTACCATTACACTGCAAAATGGTGCAACGCACCATACATGATTCCCTAATCCGGATAGTACGCATGGGATCTTGTCGAAAACCTTCTATGGAAATTATGTCGCTTGGATTCGGCGTTCAACTGTATGTCGCCCGAGATTCTACTTCAGTGCTGATTGGAAAGTCGTGGCAGAGAACGAGCCGATGCCCAAGAATAAAACGAAAAGACTGTTGAAGATGAGGACGTAGCTTCGATCGGTTCATAACAACATCTGGTACGAATAAAAGGTTTTAGACAAGGGCTAAATAGTTTTTGGAATACCGGGAGTAACCAAAGGACAGTAGGGTGGTAAATACCGGCAAGCGTAGTCCCCGCAAGAAAATATTTTTGTAAGCTTATCAACAGCTTTGCCTATTTTGGCGTAATGACTTATTAACAGCGTTTGAGTATTTACTAACTGATTGCTACACTATTGTGCCCTATGCTGGAGCGGGGTGCAATATTAGTGTTGCCATCTTATGTTTTAATATGTGAATATGAGCTGCAATAGCAAGCACAAGTACATTATGATATATAGTTATCTCACGAAGTGTTATATGTATTTAGCCGAATAGATTGGTGTATCTATGTAAGTAGCTACTGGAAGCAGTGGCGCAGTAAATATAACTGGCTATGCGAGTAGTTAGTGTGCGTGGCATGTTTAATCGTTCCTCATCTAGCAAATATTCGGGAGGTAGTCAGCTAGCAGAGGTAGTCTCGTATTGAGCCTAGGAAAAATTATTATTATTATTATTACATCAATTACATCGGCTGACTTGTAAGCGGGGTAAGATCAATTAATTACAGTCTCCTCATCGCACATGGGGACTGAGAGAGAATTTCCGTCCGCGATTCCTGTGAATATCGGAGTGTCTGGCTGGATATAGATCAACTGGACTGGAACTGATGCTCCAAAAGATATGCATCGTTCTAGCAATGAATCTATAATTACGATTAGCTGTGGCCACATCAGCTACTGCGTAAATGAACTTCAGTTCTCATTCAAATCACTGTGGCGCAGGACCCCGGTGCGTAGAGCTGCCCAATATTTACTGACAGCTCTGTCTATGTTTTATTATTAGTTGCTTGTCACCTACCTGTTGCCGTCAATCGGCAGTTAGTTCAGAACCTATCCGTCTTAAATACGTTTTTTTTTAATATCCCGCATACATCCAAGTCTAACGAAAACTGCGAACACAATTGGGTTGCACTAAAAAAATTAAATATAACAATCTCTTGATTTTTCAGTTCGCTTCACTTTTGTAATCTTCCTATACAAAGTTAAGTGAAACCAACTATGTAAGTAGTTCTTCGTCTTTGAGTGGTTTGTCTCCTGCGACGTAGTGATCTTCTCTCCTATGCCTGTGTTGCGCGTATTTTTGTAAAATAGCATAGCAAATAGCAAAACAAACATAGAGGACCTACAGCTTAGCGTGGGCTCCAAACCACGGGAAGTATAAACACTTCTACTTCAGAGAAGATTTACTAGGCAGAATACGTCGCTGGTTTGCCATTACCTTGCGAGGGAGAACGGTCGTTAGAAATCTGATGTACCTGTATAGGCAATTGAACCCCAGACCTGTAACGTAGAAGTCTAACGCGCTGACCTCTAGCTCAAGACCGTCTCATGTAATTATCGGTCTACATGAATAAATGTTGGTCTTTCAAGTTAGGGCAATCGTATATTGGTTTTTGTCATTGACTATCGTTTTGTCCGAATGTTCATTGTATGGAGTTCGGTAGTTGGCAAAAATTTATAAGACAACTTACACTAACGGTATTACATATTTATTGAAAATGGGAAACCGAAAGTATCTGAAAATTGCCAGTACTTTCACTAATAAGAAAACATTTGATAACAAGAGTATACATACATTTTAAAATTTCTATTCTAAAAGGTTCCGTATAAACATCTAATAGAAACTCATAGTGGTACACCCTGTATAGATACATAGGAATAAAATGGAAATTGAACTTTTATTGACAACCAAAGATTATTGTTAACGACAAACTCTATGAAAGCTTTTTTACACATAATTCAATACGCATAACACCTTCGCTGTAGTAATAACATGTAATTTCACCGTAAATACGAATTTTCATGATTTATTCTAAGAAATAAGTTTAAAGTTCGAAATAAAATAGTAAGCATTTTAGGCTTTAATTTAATTAACCTACCATTCGTATTTCGGAACAACTTTTAATGAGCGCCTACAGCAAACACCGAAATAATTTTGCTACGTTTCATCTTCCTGAAATACCTTGCACAAGCTTGGGAAAGTAAGTCAATATTTTATTTAATTATTTATATACAGCCATGCCTTTTCGTAACTCCTGCTGAAATATTTGAAACAAAAAAACATTTTTATGTTATAAATAAGAGCTTGATGGCCAAGTCTGAAGTTTTAAGGCAGTATTACTTTTAACCCTCTGTTCCAAAACAAACTAATGTAGTTGTAATATTTCGCTTGTCGTCGTCTTCCATCTTCAAAAATATGTATGAATACAGAATTTTGGATAATGGAAGCTGTAGTAAACAAAACATTTGGTTTTACTTAAGCTATATAGAAGATTGTAATATTTAATATAATTATTTTACAATTATTAAAATTTAAGTCATTATCGGCAGCTATTTTTTAGTCTAGATTATTTACACAAGTTTCTTAAAATTCTTCCTTTTTCAATGACCTACACCAATTTTTATAGTTTCATTCAAATTATTTGCCAGAGTTGCACAGATTTCCTTAAGGGGGCCTAGTTATCACTAAATTAGAGTTTTTGTTCTATATCTAAAACATTACAATATTCAGTCTAAACAAACGAGTCTGTAAAACAATGGCCGGATAAATAAAAAAATTAAGTTTAGGCACACCATACGGTTTGCCTCACAGTAAAACAGAAGATAATACGTGCAGAACCTATTGTAGGGATTTACAGAGATGCAAAAGTTAGGTTAGAAACCAGTTATTGTAGACTAGCCCAAAAATGGATAGTATCGGTGCTAAATTGTTTACAAACAAACTTTATATTAGGGTATAGTAGTATATTAAATTAGTAAGTTAATATAAAGCAAAATATATTTTAAAATACGAAGTAAAAACTCAAATATACTAATAGCTAAAACCCCTTAGGACAGCCTGAGTGCCCTAGTTTTCCCTAGCAGTATAGTTTAAAACAAGTATTTTGATACATTTTGACGTCTTTTATGTTCCTCTATGTGGAAGCTTGATAAAGACTCGAAAGCCACACGTGACTTTGGTTGTACAAACGCTTCTACAAACTACAGAAGAACTTAGATAGGATCAATTTACTTCGGATGGGCCGCTATATATCATTACGTATTTCTTGAAAACTAATACTAACAACCGTTAAAATGAGGATATATTAATCAAGGTAATACTGCGTAACATTCTGCCTAATCATGAATAAATTGCATACATTGACATACATGGCAATTTACACATGACTGAAAGTACCAAAGCCATCAAACCCAATTTATAGCAATTACTGTACAACCCTTTACGTAAATCACAATTACTACGTAAGGAGATTTAGTTGCCGGTGTATTCAGTGGTTGATCTAACAGAAGCATTGCATTAGTAAATTCCATGTAGGTTCTAACCAAACTCAAGCTTCAATAAATTAAATTAATTGATTTGAAACCGTTTCAATAGCAACAGGGTATGCGTAGGTACTCGAAATACCCGTCCACATCTCTGTTCGAGCTGATCTTGTAGCCTAATCAAAAATATTTTTTTAACGGACACTTGAAATGTTTCGAAAACCACTGACTTTAGTTACAGGCGTTGTATCTTATACAACAACAAATCATAAAATGTTAGTAAATATAGCATATGTTAACGCTTTCTAAATTTTGTTAAGCCGAACAAAACGAACGACAGCATCTGATATGAGCACGATGATGCACCACTATCGTATCGACGTAAACTCCCTAATTGTTTAAGCAACATATGTGCTAGAATGTATATAGGAAAAAGAGAAACTGTACTGTGTCCAAGGCTTCATTGACACGTGACACTGCTGGAAACCGGTACTCTTCTTCGCAATGTGTTTCTGTTTAGCGCTAACGTAGAAGTCAAAGCCAAATCCGAACGACGAAATATCGCAAAAAGTTTAGGCATTTAAACCATATGGTTGCCAAAGACAGATTGAGTAATTATGTGTGGCGGGTTGCAGTACTAGATTGTTATGTTCATTTAAATTGTGCCACTCTGTCTAGATTAGAGTCATACTCTGATTGCCGCTTCATAAGAATTGGAATTCTATTTTAATGACCATTTTTAGGTTGATTACAATTTTCACTATTTTTAAATATTTAATTCATGAAAAGGCCACTTTCGAGCGCTTGACATGTTTGTTAGCGGCGACCAAAATATTTCCGGGAATTCCTTTGTTGGCAGCGCTAGCCTTCTAGAATATTGCCTTTTAAGTTCTTCTCGGAAAACGCACGTGTCAATTCCGTTCTAGAACAAATTAGGCTGGGAATTCTGTTTGCAGCGAGGGGCAAAGATGCAGTAGGTGCTAGGCTCTTGAAACGAAACGACGTCCTTTTTTCTGATAACGGGTACATTCGCGGCTCCTCTGCTAAATCAAGTTTTACCGTATCATAGTTTTGCCTTAGGCAAAAAGAGAATCTCGACGTTGGATCTGAAGAAATATTAGCAGTGTTAGCTTTGGATACAAAGCAGTTAAGTGTAATTGTTCTTTCGATTAATTCGGATACAAGCGAATTGAACCCGTGAAAGTAGTGCTTCGTTGTTCCATTCGTTTGAACCCGTGAAAGTGGAAGTAAACTAATTCTCAGGGGCTTACTAACGGATGTTTCGTTTAGCGGTTTTCTAAAGAAGTAGTCTACCTTTTTTTCCCGGACCTGAAAGTACCCCTAGACTGTACCTGTACCTGGAAAACAACCCCCATAATTGTGCCTGCCTTCATCTAAATTCAAGGTAAAGGACCTAGTTTTCTTGTGTGGTAAAAAGGAGCCCTTTTACGCGTAAACTTGCAACATTCTAAGTGATTGAACCTTTTTTCTATGTAACAAGAAGCCATCTTCAGTTGCCGATTGTCCTTTGCCGTATTACTAATTGTAAAAAAAGTAATTTTTGTTATATTGTGTGATTCTTGTAAACTCCGACGCCACTGGCCACGTAGTTGTTTGAAAAATGTAAATAACGTTTCCCAGCGACGTCGAGTTCTCCTATTGAACGTTCAAATTAAAAGTTTGTAATATGGAACTATAAAATCACCATTTGCTGTCATTCTTTTCTACTTTTGTCACTTCCAATAATTTAATTATATTTGTTTTAAAATTCATTACATCTTTTATTATTTTGTATCTGTATTTGTGTGTGCATGAATTTTAAAAGCTTTTTAAACAGAAGGCAGACACAATAAAGGTGAGTTCGATTCCCGTAAGCTTTCGGCTTCTCGACCTTCCACGAGAACCTACATTCAGCTGTGATTTGGAAGGTGCCGCCCGCTAATTTTGACCTACTCTGTACAAGAAGATTTCCTCCCGTAAGCGATTTCCGTGAACCCCCCCTACTTCTCTGAGCTAAGCTGCAGGACTTTTTCCACCTATCCGGTTGCGGGTCGACGAAAAAGCTCGTTTGGTACGTAACAAGATTTCTATCTATGTGTATCAACTAACATTTTTCAATTCGAATTACCTTCACACAAACAAAGAGTAACAATTTGATTTGACGTATCCAAAATAAACCTTGCATTTATGAAATAATAAATTTCTATCTATAATAATATCAACGAGATATTTCTATACCTATGATATAGGCTGCATATAAGGTAGTTGACTCTATCAACGCACTGTATGTTTCAGCTTTTAGCAGTATTACTTACATCCGATGTTAAACGAAGGTGCATCAGGGGAAGAGAAACATTTGGTACTCAGATAAAACAATTATGTTTTACTAATAGCTCCAGTTTCATTGTTTCAGTGTTAACATTTGCCAATTGGAGCACAAATCGTAAACCAGAGATGACCCAGTTTTAATAAAAACCACGACAGACAGACACTTCAGTTCTATGAAACCCACGCAAAAGAATCGAAGAAAGACATTCTGGCGCTGCATTTATCGAGCGTGGCACTGACGCAAGACGAGTAATTTGTTCCGTAGCTGTTGATAACACCCGTTCTGCGTTCCAACCACATAATAACATGTGCTAGATAATAACTGTCACAAATCGCATATCAGGTGATTATTTAATGAAACCAGACACCCCGTTTTTGATTAGTTTCGAATGCCATTAATAGCACAGTAGTATTTGCCCAAAAAGGTATCATCCCATAGGTTGGCAATGAACCGTGTCGACAGAGGCTGCCTCAATAATTTAGGGAGACAAATATAGTAAGTACTATACAATGCGACATGAAAAGGTCATATTTGAACATTACGTATTTCGGTAATATAGAACTATTTACATATTTGATGGAATATCTACTTTACAAATTACATATTAATATTATGATGTCATCGAAGCTGTACTTGAATAACAGAAGTAAATTTATAAAATAATTTAATACAGATTTTGTTTTCAACTATATGGTTTTACAAGGAAATGTTAGTGTAAACCGCACTAATCAATCGCCGTTGATTACGGTTCATGTATAAGAATTTTTAATTAAATTAATTTAAAGTTTGTGAGAAGCAGAACACTACGTGCATCATGTAAATGTGCATTCTTTTTGTTTCTAATAATACGAGGTTTATTCAACTGACACCTATCTTTGATCAATGTAGCCTTGAAAACAAATGCAATAATTCAAATGACGTTTGTTAATGTTAGTAGTGTTTGTAAGCAACACATTAATAAGTTTGCGACGTTTGAATTTGATCCTGACTTTTAAAACTTCGATTTTGAAATGGCGTTTGATGTTGAAAATCCCTTCAAGTTTGATCAGCGTGTGGTCCTACAATTTCAATGAGCTGAGGGTGTGCAGTCATTGCAGATTTATACGCGAATGCAAGCAGTGAATGAAAATTTATGTATTGCGTACCCAACTATGAAGGAATGGTGCCGAAAATTTAAGAATTGGAGGAGGGGATGAGCCACAACCAGGTGCACGGTGTACTGCATTAACAGAAAACAGTATAGCATGTGTGGAAGGCCTTATTAGAGAAATTCGTCGAATTTCAATTAGAGAATTTCAGAAATTGTTGGTGCGAGTGTAGGATCATCCATAGTATTGTTTGTAATCTGAGTTACAGCAACGTTTGTTCGCAATGGATTCCTCTTCTCTTGTCTAATGAACAAAAATGCTTGCGAATAGGCTTATTTCTGCAACACCTCACAGACTATAGGCAAAATGGTGATGACTTTCTTCTGTCAATAGTTGCTGGTGACGAAACTTGGTGCCATTACTACGAGTCATCTAGTAAGATATCGTCGATGCAGTGGAAACATTCAAGTTCACCACCACCGAAGAAGTTTAAAGCACCACCTTCTGCAGGGAAGGTGATGTTAAATTTTTTTTTCGACCATGTAGGACCCTTGTTGATGGAGTTTAAGGTACATGGAGTAAATGTTAATGCATATATGTACAATGAAACTTTGAACAAGCTTCATCAAGCAATAAGATGGACACGTCCAGAAAAAATTACGTGTGGGGTCATTTTGCTGCACGACAATGCTAGGCCTCAATATTATCCAAAAGAAAGGTATTGTCATTATAAATATTTTGGAAGTCAAGATTTCGACGGATAACACTTTCGTGATCCACCGTAGCCCTGAACACACACACACACACATACACAAATATAAACTAAATTAGTTATTTCTTATTGTAAACTGTTAATATATTACAATATGCAGAAAAGTCACACCGATGTTAAACAAGTTAGACGTTTTTAATGTTGATTCAAATACAATGGCTGTCTGAAGATGCCAAGTGTGTAGAGATTTAAAATTTTAATGCCAAGATGATTTTATTAAAACATGACAGTATTTCTTGAACCATCAAATTACATGTCGATATGCAACTAAACCTACCCATTTAATTTACACTTCCATATTTCCTTAGAAATTTCTTCCTCTTCAGTCGACTATACAAGAGAGTAAACTTTTAATATAAATAAATAAATCTTCTGGTCGCTTGCCCTCGCCAGTAGATTAGCGAGACATAGTCATAATAACCTCCAGTTTTTTAGTAATATACCAAATTAATGCTATAGCTTTACAGACAATGCGCTAAGGTTGTTCTTGGTTGGTTCAGGTCAGTTCCTTAAACGCGGAATGGTACATAAAAAACGATCAAATTCACCGTGAAACAGGAGTTCCCACCATTAAAAAGTCAATTAAGGAAATATGCAAGCGACATTTCTCAAATCTACACAAGTGTCAAGCGACCATCTGTTACCCAATAGGTCAACAAAAAATCCATACAAGACTGAAAAGAAAACTCCCCCAAGATATCTACTTATCAAGTGCAGATGACAGCAATTAAGCTATGAATGCTAGTAAGGAGGAGACATATTAAAATCTCTATAGTGAAGTGAAAGTGATTAAACTTACATTCTTCAACACAGCCATGAAAAGCAAATAAGTGCTGAGCTGGCATAACAAACAGTTAAAAAAAAAGGTCAGTTCCGTCAGCTGGACATAAAGCGATTAAGCAACAGTTAATATAAAAATAAGTCATATATCCCTGAAAATTTCGGATTCATTTAAATCGTCCGAGTAACCACACACAATTACGTTAAAATAATAGGACAGCAACAGTTATATACCGGGCTATTTTGATTGTTTCTATTTTTAGAAAAATACTAATGTGCTAGGTATTTTCCAGTTTTGTGGTGGAATCTATATCAGCACTTCAGAGGTATTGTATCAAATCACTTTTTTTATAATTTTACGGACATTTAACTGTACCATTCATGGCGCTTCTGAAAAAAGTCTATTGCTGTATGTGGGATGAATCGGTTGCGGGCAGAAGGATTAACGAACTGACATCATGTCTTTGTAAATGAGCAGAGATTGTTATTATTAATAATACCTGTGTAAACGAACTGACCATCTGGTCGGACAATTGTCCATCGCAAAATCGTAATTTAGCCAAGGTTGTTTGCTACTTCCAAATTTTGAAAGCTGATGCCGACCATTCAATGACAGATTATTAATTCTTAGGATTGCACCAAATACCCAGAATATCAAGTCGAAACAATCCATTTAACGAGATTGGAGTGGAAACTGCAGATTTTAAAAACTACAAAGATCTCTATAGTTCTCCACAATCTCCTTATGTTTCTAGAAAAAAATCTGGTACAGAGAAATATTTTGAATATCTAAGGATGTCTATTTAGAAGATTGGGCCGAGAATCCTGTAATATTGTATAATAAAACTAGTTAAACGAGGAGGAGGTCGGAAACCTATATCTACTAAGAAGTATAAACATCTACAAAATCTTACGTGGGTACCCAAAGCTATTCATGGGTTCTACAATAGTGTACTTCATAGAAATAAATTATTCGTATTTCATGGTAAATATTTGACATACATTAGCGAATCTTTTTTACATATATATTTGTTAATTTAAAGCAGCAGCTCCTTCCCTACTTAATAAGATGAAACTTTGTCGTCGTGCCGAAATCTTTGTTTGTTCGTGTAGAGTTTGTTAATAGATACAAACATAAACAGCAACACTTAGTGCATGGATTTGGTGTTTCATGTTTAATGAATTCGTGGTTATACATTTGCAAATGCAAATTTTGTAAGCTAAGTCACCGTAATCCAAGACAGATTTAATTAAATATTAACGAAATTAATTAGTTCGTTCGCTTCCGAATACGACACAAATAATGAAAGCTACAGATAAATGACAACGTAGAAAATCATGTCATGTTAAATTTGTGATTAATAATATGACAAAATCAACTCCTAAGTTGAAACTCAAAGGATATCTATGTCAAATGACGAAGATTTATAATTAGTTGTTTAAGGGGTTGACGTTTTCTCATAAATAATATATTATCCTATTGAGAATACTACCAGGCAAATTCAGAGTAAAACTGTAAGCGTCCTGTGAAGTTATTTGACTTTCTACAATGCCTACTAAAACTAAAACTGACTTGTGAGTGCCTCCTATTCTAGCGTTTTATGATATATTTATTGAATTTCCAGTGTAGCTTGATCGACGTATCGATACGCTAGAAATACTCATCGCTGTACGCTAATAGTATAGTTACTGCTATGTGTTTCCATGTGTGTATGGACTTCGATATATAGAGTTATTCAAAAGAATACATTTTGAATTTCCAATAACTTTCAAAAACTCAACGGATAAGCAAAGTCAAAAGAAATTTATGTTCGTAAAGCAGTGGGGTTTGTTCATTAATCGTTTTCTTTTAATATGTCGGTTATCATAGTAATAAGTTAACTAATAATCCCTTAAAAGTCATTTGTATGCCTAATGAATTGTGAAATCACTCACAGTTTGCTGTGTTTTAAAATGGTTTTGACAATACAAATTAAAATCAGTCTTATTCAGTGTTATTATGAAAAAGGAAGCTTCACGAATGCATACGTGTTTTTCATTTACTTATCCGTTGGATTTTCAAAAAGGTATGGCAACTTTTAATAACCATATACATATATAAAGATGAAAACGTAAAGATACAGAAGACCGTAGTAAAAACCAATACATCTTATTATCAGTTTAAAAAAATGTTTTGCTAGATGTTAAAATTATCCAGAATAGTTTTTGGTAAAAGAACGAAAATTTATACCTGCGTAGGCAGACATGTTTTTCTATTATCGTAAAGTCGCTACCATTCATTTACAACAATATAATCCTTGACCATGGAACCATATTCAATGTAGAATCGAAATAGTAATTCAACATTTTTTTGTACATCAACGTAGAAGTATAAGATATGATAGAAGATGTACCAACATGACTCTACATCGATAGGAAGCAGCAGATTGATATTATGTTGTGTATCTATGCAACGATATATAGGGTGATTCAATACATGTACGAAAAACTTTAACCACGTGAAGCTGAGGTTATTTAACCCCATAATATCCTAGTAACTTTTTTACAATTCAACGCCGTTACGGGGTTGGTGTGCTTTTTTTACATCCATTCACTAAAATGTAACTAACTTTCTTGTTTCTTTTCCCATTTCGGTAAACTCCATGGTTTAGTAATGGTAACAGTGCAAGCTTTATTTGTAGCCAAGAAAAATATACAGTTGAGTGCGAAAAGTGGATTAATCTGACCCAGAAGTGAAAACATTGGTTTACATTTTGTCAAAACAAGGAAGTTTACCTAACCTAACATAGCTTCCGTCTTAGACTACAAGGGTTTATATAATTCTTCCTATAAACTGACGTACTCATTTAAATTATAAGAGTTAATACGATAATTTCAGATCAAATAGATATACATTTAAGTAGAGACTTATATTTAAAGAAACCATTTGTTGCACAAGATATGCTTAAAAGTTCCTCTGAGAAGATCTATAAAGCACAGTACTTTAGAGTTTCTCGTTTTCGAACGCTGTAGATGGTTACAGTTTATCCCGAGTTGAGTTTCAAATCTACTTCGAAACTCCCTATCTACGACTTTGTCTGCATCCCATTCTCACTTAACTTGTGCATTTGCTAATTGATCTTTAGATAAATTTAAGCAAAATGGCCCGTTTCAGCCATATTATCAGTTTTACTGTAATTCAAGACGTTAATTCTTACTTTCATTTAACAAATTCGGTAAGAAGTGCACCAAAAAACATTTTTAAAACTGAATACAAATAGAAGCTATTGAAATTATCTTTTCAGAAACGGATAAGAATTTAATTTTCCAAACAGAAAGTATACACAAGTATACGGATTCCATGAAAACAATATAACTTGAAAAATTGAGATTTTAATAGAAATATCAATTTTGGACACAAAGCATGTGTGTATGTAGGTGGTCATCTGTTCTGTTTCTTCTTGTTATCTTCCAAACCTTTAGTTCGAATTTGGTAATATTTTGTAAGGAAGATTGAACATGTATTAAAAAACACAGCAGCACAGTAACCCCTCATAAAAGAAATTTAAGCTTTGAAATTGCGTTATGCAGCATCTAAATTGAAGTTTAATGGCATATTGTCCAACTTTATAACTCAAAACTCTTTTGAAAATTAGATTTTACCCAGAAGTTAGTAATGCATTTGCTGTACATTTAAGTTTTATCCGCTGAGTATTAGATTTATAATATGTAGAATTGAACTCAAGTAACAAAAAACATTTAAATATACGCCTCTTCAAATAAAAAAATTGATGTAGCTGGAAATGGCTGTAATGTTTTAATTTAATTGTTGTGGGCTGATAAAGGCCAGAATGGTATATAAACTGTAGCCGTAGAGCACATTTCAGAGGTATTAGGATATTTTAAATTTCAATATCTAATGCATGTAACTCAACATAGATTTGGTTTGATATTCTTGAAAATGCATGTTAGGCAACGCTTTTTGCCTGCTGTGAGTCTTACTTCAATGTACGCTCAACAGATAAATATTTGGTAAAATATACGTAACTTATCACGGCTCTATAACACCTGACAATAATGTTAAAAGTTTGAAGGAAGGGCCTTGTGGCGGGGTGCTGAGAGGAGTCAGCGGAGGCAGTCAATGTGAGACTAGGCGGAAGCTTGCATATCTTTGACGTAATCATGTAATAGCGTTTGCGAACCTACCATCTAATTGCTATGCGAATATTCTCTAAAGTCTAAGCGGAGGCAAGGTGCGAATTCAATGTTACCACGTATGTGATTATATATCAAGATTGGCTGCAATGGCAATGTCAGCTGATATAAGCAGCGGCGTCCCGGGCTAGGTTATGGTTTATATCGCCTGAAGTATTATATGTGTTTACCCGAATGGTAACGTATTATCTACTTGGTATTATATGTGGTTTACAAGCATTGGGTCTTATTATGGTTATTATACAAGATTGGTGTGTCTATGTAAGTAGATGTTAGAAACAGTAGCGTAGAGAATATGAGTAGGCAGTGTGTGTGGCATGATTAATCATTATTCCCCTAGAAATCATCCGGGAGGTAGTCAGTCGGCAGAGGTTACATCATAAATGTGCCTACGTCGAACTATTATTATTATTATGAATGCAACATTAATGTCAGGATCTCAACCGCTGTTTGTTTACCGGGGAACTGCATAAATGAAATGCAGAAGCGCTGCAACCGTATTTAAAATTTAAACTTCAGTAGTTTTTATTCGCCCCCCGCCCCCCGTAACGTCGACGAGCATGCAAGCTGTAGATTGCAGTTTTCTAGGGATCTCTACGCACTTAGGCAATATTGACGCATTGCACACCCTTAATCCTATATCGTATCCTATTTCCATTTTCCATTTAAAAAGTACTTAAATACACATTTACTACTTCGAATACGTTTATTAACCATAGAAGTTTAATAAGCCATTCACAAATTCATACACATTTTACAAGTTTCATAATTTCTGTACAAAACATGATCGATAAGCTGATTTGAGCCGTAGCATCTATTACATTTACTGCAATTATTTAATACTAATTCAAGTATAACACAGCTAAATTAATAAACATCTGCCATTGCAATCTTCCTGTATGTTTCTCAGTCTTTCGCACCTTGTAAAAGTTAGCCTAGGATGGATAGATGCAGAGATAGACAGACCTAGCCAGATTTAGTATAAATATTATCAAGATGTTTAATAAAAAGAAGTACATAGGCCGCTTTAAAAGGGGCTAGCTATCACTACATTGAAGTTTATTCTTCATGTCTGAAACAGTATCAGTATTGAATATAAATAACGAATTGTATTATGCACTGGGTGGTGCATTTCATATGAAACTGGGCATATATCGTCAACTCTGGCCTCGATTTTTAGGAAAATCCAAATTTTAAGTGCTATACGATTTTGTCCACATCGCCTGGCGAAATTTGAAGGTTTCACAAAATTTCACATTAATTCAAAAGTTAGGATAGCAGTTATTAGGCAAAAGGTCTAAATATGATTCAAAACAATGCATCATCTTACTTGTCCTTAGCTTTTCTCACGAACCTAACAGAAGTATACGAATATATCAAATCTACACATCAAACGAAGACCATACCCATTTTTCAATAGGCTCGTTTTTTAGCTTTATCAGCTCTTGTTATTTCCATTTATTATTAAATGTAAAACTGAAGAGGTTATGTTTATCAGCTACAAAAATCTGTATAAATGTTTACAATTATTAACTTCTACACTTTCTTTTGAGTAACTGCGAATCTCAGCAACACTTAATATGGAGAAAATGGTATTTGCAGGCGTATGAAGTAATTTAACGTTAACTTTTACACGGCGCCAAAAAACTTATAGGAAGATCGTAATCCTTGAGGATGTTAACTTATGCGTGCAGATGTAAATATTGCAGGGTCCAATGGAATAATAAATAACTGAAACAAATAAAATGTACCTCGTGCTTTAATAACTATTAAATAATTTTAGTAGAGGTTATAAACTGTACGGCTTAATTAAAGACATACGTTGTTTATTATACACAGTCTACTTTAATAGAAAATGTTGTTAATCTTACCGTATTAAAACTGAACTGAATTATATTTCTTGAAGCATTTAGCACGACGTTAAATTGACTAACAAAAAAACTTACTCAAAATCTGAATTTGCGAAATAACGATTTCATAACATGTGAATGTTATCTTACCAGGAGTTGCTACAAATATCCTGTTTTAAATAGGAATACACTAATAGAATCATGATTCTTTAACTTATATCTGTGACATAATGGATTTCTAGGATTTTGCCTGTCCATAAACCGATTCCGGACCCTCTATGCTTTTCAGGGACATTCTTCGTTATTCGTTTTGGCAAATTCAGTGCCAATGCGTAATCACAACAACCCCCTGGTGGATTTGTCCCTCGACCGCTATGGCCACAAGGGAAATTTCATCATGTCATCCTTGTTATCCCCAATACCTTAATACTGTACCACTAACTTTTACAAACGTTCGGTGTGGCACACATGTACGTATACAGAAAGGGATGTTATTTGAAAATTTCTTATGAAATGCATTATTGCTTTATATGTAGAGAAAACATATTACTGAAGTCCCATTAGTACAAAATTAGCTGTTGCTGAAGCTGTACCAACCAGGTGGAAGTAAATGCAGTCTGTGTACCGGATGGGTGGCTGTCCAGGGGCATTTTAGCGTGCCTAACTACAGTGTAAATGTTGGTGCTGATAAAAGATAAACTAGTTACGGTGACATTAAAGCAAAGTGAGGGCTGAAAGAATTTGCACGAGTTTTTGTTTTATCGTTTTTCAACTTTGAATGAGACGAAGCCCCGAGTAATTCCCTGAGATGACAGTTTTATGTTTGAGCTAGTTGGCATAAGTTGTTTGTTTATACCATGACTTGTATAAATACAGCAAGTGTTTGTCGGGACCAAGTGGGCGATAATTATATTATTTAAGGAATAAAACACAGCAATATATATACACATATATATTATATTACATTACCAGCCCGTATATATAATCAGGTTAAGCTTCTAATCTAAAGCTTTGAGGTTCAATTGCAAGTAGCAAAACATCGGACTGCTGCGGATTGTTCAAGCTCGGAACGTAATGCCAAACCAGCGAGGTACCTGTCTCGTTGAAATAGAAGTGTTTACACTTGTCTTGGTTCGGAGTCCACGTTAAACTGTAGGACCTCCGTGTCATGTCTGTTTAAACGCGTTACACAAGGCGAAAACGCCTGCTGAAGCTGCTCAGCAGTACATACTAAATATAAAACAGCTAAAATATTTACTTTTCGCAAGCCAGTTTCTTCACACAAAGCACGAAAAGAAGTGGAAACTTTGCAACTGTGTATTATAGAATTATTAAAAAATATATATTACATAATTATTAATATCTAGGCCAGTCGACGCTATTGATAACACCAATCAACTATTAAACAATTCATTTCTACATCACCATGAGGTAGAACTACCGGCGCATTTATTTATGTACTATCCCAATAGGCCTAATCCACAGCTAAGAAAAAGTAGTTATCAATCCAAATTCTCAGCATTGAAACGATTTGGCAGAATAAGAGAACCAATTGAATAATTATTTACCGGACCTGCCCAAACATTAACACCATCTCGGTATTGATCAATTCTAACATGAGTTGCATGAAGGTTTTATCTGCCCACACATGATTATTCTGAGTATTGTAACCCCCATCCTGCGTAAATGTCGCCTCATCTGTCCATAAAACATTGCTAGTAAAATTCGGTTTTCCTTGTTGCTGATTTAATAGCCATTCAGAGTACCTAACTCGTGCATTATAATCCTCTGGTAATAAATGTTTTACTTTCGTTTTTCGAAAAGGATATAGGCCGTTGTTGAATACAATAATTTGAAAGCCGAAGAACAATATCCGGATTCAGAGCGGACACATCAACGTCAGACCACTTATTCTGTGTCACCCAAGTTATCGAGAAAATGTAAGCAGTTAATCAGGAAATACATTTACGCTACGTGGACCTAAAAAAGCTTGTGATAGTGTTCCCCAAGGGAATCTTTGGGACGCCTTAAGATGATCGAATAGTGTTAGCTCAAGATGCGGACGGCATGGAGTATATGACACGCAAACTGATGGAAGATTACCGAAAATGGGGACTAGAGGTGAATTCAGACAAAACAGAATATATGTGCATAGGTGGAGCACAATAGGACCTTATCTTGAATGATGGACAGAAGATTAGACACTGCGACACAAATATTTAGGTCTACATATTTCATGGGACGGTACCTTGGATGAAACTATACGACGCAGGAACATCAAAACAAAATAAGCTATTACACAGCTAAATAGCATTCTCTAAGATAAATAATACCTATCTCAAAATAAAAAAAGACGCTGATATACAATACAATAGTTAAGAGCGTTGCAACTTACAGATCTGAAGTCTGGCCACCTAAAAACAGAACGGAAAACACACCATCAGTAACGGAGATGGACTTCTGGAGCAGAGCTGCAGGCAGATCTAGAAGAGACAGAGTCCGGAACGGGAGAATTAGGGAGATGATGGGAATCATACAATAGTAGACGAGATTAGAACGAGACAACTTAAATGGTACGGACATGTGCAACGCATATCAGAGGAACCGTTACCAAAGCAAATACTGAAATGGACACCACAAGGAACGCACAGAAGGGGAAGAAGAAGATAGAATACATTGGCGGGAAGGAATTGGATAAGGAGATGGAAGTGAAAGGTTTGGATATAAATCTATGGGAAGATAGAGACCAATGGAGCTTGGGTATTGGAAGACGGCGGAGATCGTTATAACCCGATTTATACATACATACTCGTATATATACAGGCCATTGTCATGGAATATTCTGTGTACTGTCAACTTTGGTGTGGTTACAATGAGAAATACCGCGTACGCTTCGTGTAGGCTCCTATGATGTAAGATGTAAGACCATCACCACCAGCTCTTCTTAAACCAACACTTCATCTCTCTCGTAGTCGTTGATCAGTTCGTTCAATCACTGTGTGATTTGAATGACTGCTATTTGGATAGCGTACAGCATGTAGCCGTGTCACTACATTAGCATTACCATCAACCTTTCCAAGAATCTAAATCATGTCAATGTACTCAGCATATGTGTATTCCATTAATGCAAGTGAAACTGGATTTAAAAAAAAAACAGAAAAATATGTGTGACAACTGTAAAATTCGGAACAGCACTCTCAAATTAGAGAAATCACGATCAGTCATATCTAGATCTCGTGTGTTTTCAACAAAATCTTAGGATAAAAAATCTGCAATATAAACTTGGGCAGAAATAATTTTTATAGATAATATCCTACGTTTATTGATGAGGAACTACTTTCACCGAAAATATCTACTAGTTTAGCTTTGTTGTTAAATGTACGCAGAATTCAAACTTCAAAGCTTCAAGAAGCTGTTGTGAAGAAACTTAATATTAAATAAGTATTTTCGGTGTTTTCTGTTGAGTATTTACTGCTGAACAACGCTACGAGGCATCTTATCTCAACTTGCCGGATATCCTGTATAATAAAAGATTGCTATATCTCCTATGAGTTAGAGCACTCTAAAGATAGTTACGACATAATACTTTAATTCACCAAAACAAAATAAACATTCTAGATAAACCATCGAGTTTAGAAGCATAAAAGTTATCTGTTTAGTACCTAGTTTAACCTAAATAGTTTTCTATTAAATTATTGTAAGACACTAATTCAAATCCAATTTTATTAGATTTGATGCCCTTAATTGTACATAACCTGTTATTATGCAGGATATGTAAAATTCATCTCTTTATGTAAAGGGTGTACCAGATCTGGCCTTCGTGATTATGATCTCGGAAACCGTAACAGCTACAGATCAAATTAATTGTAGCAAAATCGCGCCATTAAATGCTCAGAAGCATTCGTATCATTTAATGATAAAGTGTATTAAAGCCGTTCTGCTTTTTACAGTATCAAAACGTAAGAGACACATTCAAGACACAAAAATGGTTGAGATCCCAATGATAAGGATTAATTTGTTAACACCCTCTACATTCAGAAATGCAAGTAGATCAAAACGACGGTCTGACAAAGAAGTGCAATAAAAATACGAATGAAATCTAAAATTACGTTTATTTATATGTCACCAGTTAGTCATATTTTGTTTGCATTGTTTATTTTTATATTTTTTCCTTACATTTCTAGCTACGCAAATATATGACAAAGTGGTAGGAAACATTAGGGACAACTTCGAATATTAATAAATGTGATTTTACATAGCTTCAACCCAAGGTCTTCTTTTTGTTAGCTAGTCAGAAAAAAAATGTTTACTTTCACCACTGTATATACAGGATGCTCATGGGAAAACGCGAACCTACCATTCCAAAACGAGACACCCCAGAATACATATCACAAAGTATTGTGATTTATTGACGGTATTATGAATTAGAGATGCTTTTCTGATATGCTTGACAGTTTACTGGCTTAAATAACGCTCATTCAAATAACACAAAGCTGAATAATAATATTTATTCGAATGCAGAAAAAACTAGAACTTAATCTTTAACGAACGTCGTAAACATGTGTCAACGGCTGCAAGGTTGTATAGTCAAAGATATCCACAGAAAAGTACCCTACTGTTAAAATCTTTCTGAACTAGCAGCAGAACTAATGGTAAAATGACCGCTACCAAAAAGAGATAACAGCAAAACAGCAACAAACGAATTAAATACAAGTGAGGCAATTGAAACTTTTTCTCAAGATCCACATATTAATCAAATATATTACTCAAGGTAGCTACCAATTAATCAGCCTTCGGTTTCAAGGATTATTACAACAAATTAGTTTCATCTAACTTGTGACTTTCCTTGTGTCAGTTTATTCAAGGCCAAATAAACTTTAAAATAACTTCGTGAACAACCTTCTCTTCAGCATTGAAGCACGCTTTAGTAGCAATACTAATGTTAGCTAACATAACTGTCATTATGAGGCACAAGATAACCCTAACTTGATGAAAATTGTGGATTTTCAGAGACCATATTCTATAAATGTGATGTGTAGAATTGTAGGAGATCATATCATTGCTCCACATTGTTTGAGGGATATTTAACAAAGGAAATTCGTTTAATTTTTCTTGGTCACACATAACCGTCATTTGAAGAAGTTGACTACATACGGAACTGTTCAAGAAGATCTGGGGTATAGAGGCAATACCAAAAGATTGGGGAGAAGCACAAAATGTCCAATATATAAAAATAAACGCGATAAGCTGCCTTGTAACAATTTTAGTTCGGGTTCCAACGGGCTTATGATAGTGTGAAGCTTCCAGGTTTAAACCTGATTGTTTAAAATCTTAAGGGATTCGCTTTCGAATGAAAATCCAGGGAGGAACGACAAATCGATTTCTGGTAAAAAAGACGGGTTCGGACAAAGGGGCCCATTAGTATTAGCACTTTTCAACTTGACCCTAGAAAAAAGCATAAGAAATACAATCATAAATCCAATAGACACAATCTATAATAGACAAATGGAACATCTAGCTGATATTGTAATAATCCTAAAGAGAACAGAAGAGATATCTATCAGAGGTGGAGCAAGGCTTGATAGCCAATGAATCAAAAACAATATATATGCTAATGAACAGAACACAAAGTAGACAAAGACAACCGTGGATCTTTCAAGTAAAAGAAATGAATTTTTGGGAGTCGAAGATTTTAAATATTTGGGCAGTCATGTAACAAAATAAATTAATGGTGAAAACGTAAATCAAAAAATGGCCTACCAAGGACACTCTGGCTAGATAACACCGAAACAGATCTGAAGACATTAGAAGATGGAGAAAAGGCGGAAGAAGAGAGGGAAATCAATAATAAGAGAAAAATGAAGCGCTTAACTTCATGTAAAATAGAATATTGTGATTTGATACCCATCAAGCATACGTGTATTTATATAGATTTTTACTTAGGAACATAAAATATTCATGATAGGTCATATTTTTGCAGTGATGTTGGTAAAAATTGTAATGGGATTTTGAATTTCATTATAAATATTTACAAGCTTATTGAAGACAGAATATTTATGTACTTACAAATCGTAAGAGATAAACATCATGAAAGTCCAGGTCTTTTTAGGGTCAACCTTAAATAAAAAATTAATGACCATACTGTACTACTAATACTAACGTCAAATAGATGAGCTATAAATAACTTTTGGATTTCAAATAAACACATTATCCACATTATTATAGAAGTGAGTTTATTACTTCTTAACGAGCTAATATAGTGTCGTGTTTCAAACACACTGAACAAAATTTACACATTCTCACTTATCTTCATGATTTAATGCTATATATAATTCAATATCACTCGCAAATATAGCTTGCTTTCCTTATAGTCATTAAATTTGTGTTATTATCTTAAATTGTCCGTGATAAGAGACTAGTTATTTTGTTTCAATCATGGAAAACTAGTTCATTTTTTTTAATTCCTTAATTATTGAGTCCTATTTCCGCTCACACGGGCGAAACGGTGATCCTGATTTACAGTTTGTTTCTACTAAGTTTGAAGAATGATTTCACAACAGATCTCCAAGGAAGCACGGCAGACTTGTGACGAAATTTGGTAATATTTATTCGATATTTGCCCAGCGAAAAGGTGGTCTAGGAACAATGAAAATGTGAGTAGAGTTTTTGACAAGATTTTGCATTCTCCTGAGAAAAATAGATCGACTATCAAACGAGCTGCGAAGGAGTTAGCAGGTTATTCTTGTGGTATCTAAGTGACGAATGAACTAAGGGTAGCGAAAGGTTATGCCCGATAATTTTGAGTTTGGTTTACGATAACTGAAATTTTCTTACAAATATCTAGTTTTCTGATGAATCCTATGCAATGTTGTCTGGATACGTAAAGGAAAACACAACACATATTTTGGGTTCTGAAAAATCAAGAGAACTTGGCAAAAATCTTCATTATAGCGAAAAGGTAACAATATGGTGTGCCATGGTAAGTCACGGGATAATTGGTCCATACTGTAACGTTACAAACCCTTGTGTTATGTTTATTTTTTGCTCGTTGAGGCTCATCGTGATCGTCGTCGGTTCGAATCTAGAATAGTTGACCTAAACGCGTAAAATAAAACACCAGAGGCGTTTGATTTAATAACGTAAATATCAACTGCAGGCAGTGCAAATCATCTACCCCCGGTATTGACCTCTTCAGGCTAGGAAACTGCAGGAATTTAGCTAGGATAGTACGTTAATCCCAAGTACGAAGAAGAGTGATAATTAAATTTTGAGCTGAGTTACCTCAAAATGGTGCGCAGATGAAGGGTTAAGGATACCTGCAACTGCAGCCCAGTTAATGCAAAACGAAATTAGCACATGGGAATCGCCTTTACGCCGCCGAGGTACAAGTACTAGCGCTGGGAATGTGAAGACTTAAGGATATCTGCAGCTGGAGCCGAGTTACCTCAAAGCGCAATCAACAGGTGGGAGAAACGCCCGTAAGCAGCCGAGGTGCGAAGTATCAGCGGTGAGAAGGTGAAGGGTTAAGGATACCTGCAGCTGCAGCCGGGTTACCTCAAACCGCAATCAACAGCTGGGAGAAACGCCCGTAAGCAGCCGATATACAAAGTACCAGCGCTGAGAAGGTGAAGGGTTAAGGTTACCTGCAGCTGCAGCCGAGTTACCTGAAACCGCAATCAACAAGGTAGGAAGAACGCCCGTAAGCAGCCGAAGTACGAGGTACCAGCCCTGAGAAGGATTAAGGATACCTGCAACTGCAGCCGAGTTACATCAAACCACAATCAACAGCTAGAAGAAACACCCATAAGCAGCCGAGGTACAATGTACCAGCGCTGAGAAGGTGAAAGGGTAAGGATACATGCAGCGGCAGCCGGGTTACCTCAAACCGCAATCAGCAGGTGGGAGAAACGCCCCTAAGCAGCCGAGGTACGAGGTATCAGCGGTGAGAAGGTGAAGGGTTAAGGATACTTACAACTGCGGTCGAGTTACCTCAAACCGCAATCAACAGGTGGGAGTAACGCCCGTAAGCATCCCAGTTTTATCAAAACGTTGGGCCGGTAAAGGGTTATGAATTAGGGAAAGGATGGTGCTTGTTGACGGTTAGTTCCAGAATATTTTATCATAACAACTTACTTCGGCTTTTATAGGCCAGCAGTGAGTGTTTGCGGGTGGAATCAAGCAGTACGTGTCTCCCTACTTAAAGTATTTGAAATCAAACTAGTTTCAAAATTATGAACTCGAAATATAAACGCTGAAATAAAAGGATATTATAAATCTGGAAAGGTAACAGCAATTATTGCTAAATAGATATTTTACAATTCCATTCGTTGTTTATATTTGCTTATTTTATATGAGTCGCTCTCATAACTTCGGGCTACTCGTAAACGGTAGATCCTTTACTAAAAAAAACTATACACGTGCGGAGTAATGGCCATTCCCTTCCATTTGATAGGCTATAACTTCAAAGATCTTAAGATTTCAAGTCCCAGAATCTTCATTTACATTTACTTATTTTTTTACTTAACGGGGTAAAGCAAAGATTCAATAAAAACATAGTAAACGAAAACGGTGAAATGACATATGCGCACAAACCCAACTCCGCGTCAACAACACATACAAGCCTCCATATATGTACACCTGGTCAAGGTGATTGATTACATTATTACCAGGAAAAATATACATCCCACACAAATTATGGATGTTAGAACACTAGGATCAGCTAATGTAGGAACTGATTATAACCTCGCACTGTGCAAGTTTGGCTGCATTTTAGGCCGAAATGAAAAGAAGGAACCAGAATACATAACAAAATTTAATATCGAATCAATACCACACAATAGCACAAAATACCTATACCAACACAGGCTGAAAGATAAAATAACCTTGAACCCAATCAGAGGAAGGAATAGCTTCGAAGAATCATGGCAGATATTACATGACAATATTATACATGCCTCC
>JABXWE010021043.1:0-16531 GCA_014611495.1 Limonius californicus | reverse complement strand
TGTCAATGGCAACAATTTACAGAAGAATATCTTCTTTTGGACTGCGATCCTACCGTCCATTCCAACGGTTCCCTTTAACTGCACACCACAAGGCTGTTAGGCTTGCTTGGTGTCAAGAGCGTCAGCATTGCAATCAGAAATGGAACGACACTGTCTTCAGTGACGAATCAAGATTTTGTTTGTGGGCAAATGACGGCCGTAGGAAGGTACGTCGATATCGAGGAGAAAGACGAAGTCTAGAGATTGTTGAAAGACGCCATACCTGGAGTTATGGTTTGGGGTGCGATTTATTTCGGTAGAAGATCACCTCTTGTGTTCGTCCCAGGCACTCTAAATGCTCATCGCCATGTTCATCATGTCCTGGAACCGGTGTTAGTACCATTCACGCAGACGTTGCCAAACTGTATTTTCCAACAGGATAACGAACGTCCACGCACTGCAAACATTACCAGAACGTACCTCCAACAAGCACAATTGCAATTGTTTCCGTGGCCTACACGATCACCGGACTTATCGCCGAACGAACATCTTTGGAACATGATGGGCCGGCCACTAAGGTTATTCCCAAGAGCTCCTAACAACTTAGACAAGCTGAGACACCAACTTGAGGTTATATGGAACGAGATACCCCAGGAGAACATAGACCACTTGATAGAAAACATGCCACGACGAATAAATGCTTGCATTGCTGTTCATGGCGATGTTACACATTATTAATGTTTTTTTCGTTGTTGTTATTGTTCTATATTATAACATAATTACATTATGATTGTTAATATTTTTTTATGAAAACCTGATCATTTCATACGCAATAATGAAACATAATTTTAGCAAAGTTTCAAACCCGTAGCCTTATTTTTAATGGGTGGTGCATTTCATATGAAACGAAGTGCTTCCATTATATTCTTCGTGCATAATATGCTATAATATCATCATTCAACTGGTGACGAGGTCTATCAAAATAAGGAGGAAAATGGGGTTGCCGTTTAAAAAATCGTCATAGAGCATGTTAAGGCCTGGTTTTACATTCCGTTACTGACTATTAGTTAAAATGACTATTAGTTAACGTCAACTAGTAGTTCTGGACCTCGGCCGGTTTTACCATCCTTTGTCAACCTGTAATCATGTTAACAGACAGCTACTCAAAAACTCTACGAGACATCTTAAGAAAGTTGACTACAGTAGGTTGTTTTACACAAATTGATCTTACGTTTTCACCAACGCTAGTATGCGTAATGCAGATCACCGCCATCCTCAGCTGTTACTTGTAACCATAGAAATAACACAACAATATATAATAATAATTAGTGTTATTTATTTCTATGCTTATAACTTGCTGGTCATTGTTATTAGTTGTGTTTAATTTAATTTCACTACGTGTTTATCAATTTAGTTTGTTCTATTTTATTTGTTAGTTTTCTTTAGCGTTTAGATTATTGATTAGAATTTTAGGATAGTTATTCATTTGAATTAGTAATTGGGTTGTGCCTTCTACGAATAGGCACTGCTTCCAAAATATATTCCTCATCACTTGAAATGAAATCGAAAGTGCAAAACATCATGAAAAATAAATGCTTTTAAAATTAAACAAAAGAAAAAATTGAAAAGGAACGTCGAAAATGAAATATTAATAATAAGAGAGGTTATGTTACTCGCGGCAATACAAACAAACTAGTACTTTCGAGTGTTGACTACCAGATAATCTGCTAGTCACTTCAACTACTAGTTGACGCCATTTTTTTTCTTGACTAGAGATTGTAAAACGACAAAGCGTCTGTCAACTGTCAGTCAAGCGTTGAATATCAGTTAACTAGAGGTGGTAAAACCAGGCCTAAGTATTCGCCTCAAGAGGTAACACTTTAGCAGGAAGAGGAAGAGGATGCTTGCGCACCCCGAGTTTAAGTTAGTAGCCATAAGGGTAGCAAGTAAGACAGAACGAATTGACCACCCCGAGTACGGAGGTGCAGTAATAATTCAATTGTGTAATTAGTAAATAAACACTACAATATACAGTCCACATCTTTTATTTGAACGGCCCCATTAGCCGAAACAGAGCAAGCAACAAAAGCCGATTGAAAAAATAAATACTTAAGGAAGTACCTTTCTAAAAAATTAAATTGAGGTGTTTCAAGATTTTCCCAAAAAAACAATAGAAAAAGACAAAATCGTGAAAATGGCCGTAAATAAAGCTAAACTGAGAAAAATAGATATAACTTCTTCAGCTGTAATTTCATTAGCATTGATGAGTGTACTGACTGATTAAGCACGATTTTTTCTTGTTATTATAGTGGAAATGATATCAAAAAAGCATTGATTAATGTAGTATCATTAGCTACAACAACAAAAGAGTAAGTATTTGTACAGCTGTAAATGCGTTTTCTTACTTTCAGTAGACTACCGACTGTCCTCCCTCTACGATATCAAAGAAAATAGTTCTGTCAATTTACTTACAAAAATTATCTACCAATTTCAGTGCATTATGCATCAGCAGATTTTGCATTGAAAAGAAAATATTACCAGTATTGTAATGAAAACAGTAAATTTAATATCTGTAAATGCTTCGGATAAAAGAAAAGGTAACACTCTGTTAAGTTAAGTGAGTGTATAACAGTTTACTAAACGACTAAACCGATCTGAGTAATTCAACGATTCGTTGACTGTTTCATGAAATTAGACTTATTTTACAGAATGAGAGTCAAACTGAATGATACAAAGAATTAGTGAACGTTGAATGGATCTTGAAATTAAATTTTCCTACGAAGATGTGTTTACATTTAAATAAATTAAGTCTTAAATTGCAAAGTGTTAATAAGACTGCTATTGGTACGTCCAGAGTTTCAAGCCAAATTACGAAATATTTCATCGTAACATCGTTTTCAGCAGCTTAAATTGGTTTTATAACTTGAAAAACCTTCGGACACCTAGAATCTCACCTGAAAACAGATGATGTTAAACTGACCTAAAAGTTATTCATTCGTTAATCAAGGAGATTTTCTAAAAGTTTACACAATTTACGCAATTTGCACAAACTTCCAAATGTACTATCTTATTGGCATATACAACGGTGTTACGTCTATTTTCTGTGGTTAAATTTGGAAGACCTTCAAATGTATATAATATATTTAATTAAGCTTTACATGGAAACAGAAGTTTGTCGATTTGAGAAATGAATCGTAAGTGATTATAGGTCACAATTAATAAAAATGCATAAAATGTTTGGAATACCACACTTGAAAAATTCCGTTATTTAAAAAACAAACGGCTGTTTTGGAAGCATTCTTCTTTATACTCGCATGCTAATCTTTATTTTTTAAAATAATTTCGAAACAAAACTGACAGATAAATGTAGTTCGGGGTGTGTTTTACACAACGCGGCTAAATATCAGTCCGATATCAAATATTTGACATTCAATATTTACCGCAAAAGTTACATTAATAAACAATAGATATTAATTTTTATTGTTTTATTGATGTGAGATATGAGATTATTATATACAGATTGGGAAAAAGTATGGACTAATGCATATATCTCTACTATGACAACCGCAATTTCTTTTACATGAAAGTTCCGATATACGGCGGATGCAATGAAAGTTTAAAGGTTTAAAACGACTTTCGGTTTAGCCGGAAATTATATCAAATTTTTTATTTTAAATGCAATACCCATATACTATAGGATATGTCAACTATTTGTTATGAGTTTAGTGCTATAAGCTGTGATGCATTTATTTTTAACAATTCTAGAGATATTGAACAATAACGTTTCAAAATTGTTATCTAACAGCTCACGAAAACAAAAGGATGGGACAGGAATAAACTGTCAAATTTTGCTTGGTTCATATTGTGTTGTGTTGATGTTCGATTACCACGTCAAAAGTATTTAATAACGTTTAGAAAATAAAATTGTTCCTGATCTTAAAAATAAAAAAGAAGCTAATAATAATTGGTTTCACCAGGGAGGAACGCGATTACGCTGTAGATGGTCGGCATTTTTTAAATCAAATATTTCTAAGTAGGTGAATAGGACACAGGGGTTTTGTTGAGTGGCCTGCTCGTTCTCCGGAGTTAATATCGAACAAGCAAATAATTTGGAAGGATTGGTGGTGAAATTACTCTTGTAGAGCATCTTATTATGTATATAACTAAAGGATTTGTACGAGGGGAGTTTTTTATGTTATCTACCTAACTATGGAAACAAAATGCTATCGTGTTAATTTTATTATGTCAAGTCCCTGTGACATTTTAGAGTGTATCCTCCAAGTTTGATACACGACTCACTTAAGATTGTGTCATTTCTGTATAGAGTTAGAGGTGCAAAAATGAGTGATTTAAAACTTGAACACAAAAGCGTCATAAAATTTCTATCGAAAGAAGGCAATAATCCAGAGAATCTCCATGAGAGAATGGTGGCTGTGTATGTGGAAAATATCCAGTCCTATTTTCAAGTTAAATTTTGGTATAAGCAATTCAAATGGGTAGTCCATTCAGGATGATCCAAAGTGCGGAAGACCTCTTGAAGCACGAACACAGGAGGCCATAAAGAAAGTTGAAAATTTGTTGTTGACTAATCGCCGAGTGACAGTTTTAGTTATTGCAAGAGAAGCAGGCATATCAGAAACATCTGTTTTTAAAATCTTTCATAAAGATTGGCGAATGAGCAAGTTGCCAGCACCGTGGATTCAGAGGCTGCTCACTCCTGAGCAAGAATTGTGTAGGCAACAAATTTGGGACGATAATTTGGCGGCTTTATCCCAAGATGAGGACTTCTTCTTTAAAATTGTAAACGGGGATGAGATCACTGGGCCCCACCGACGAAACAAGAGTCCATGGCTTCATAAGGGCTCTCCACAATCCAAGAAGGCGAAGGCGCAATTTTCAGCGGGAAAGGTGATGACCACAGTTTTTTTAGGATGCTGAAGGGATTTTATGGGTTGAGTATATGCCAATAACAGAGAATGTCTACAAAGAAACAATAATGAATTTGAAAGCAGCTATACACGAGAAAAGACCTCCCAATTTTACCTACAAAACTGTGCTTCTGTACAACAACCGCAGGGTGCATAAAGCACGAATCCTTAAAGAAGCAATTGATGAATGCAGTTTTGAGGAATTACAGCATCCACCGTACAGTCCCGATCTCGCACCCTGTGGCTATTATCTCTTTCCAAAACTCAAAAAACACTTGAGAGTGCGTCGGTTTTCTCGAATGAGGACTTGAAAAACTCTGTGGAGTCATATTTAGCACAGTTAACAAAAGAATTCTTTTTCGAATGCAGAGCGTTATTAGAAAAACGTTGGAATAAGTGTGTAAGCGTTACTGGTTCTTATGTTGAAAAATAAAATTTTGTTCTCTAACTTGTTTCCTTCATACTTAGCTAGATAACATGAAAATCTCCCCTCCTACATAGAGTGGGTTATTCCCGAAAAGTAAATGATAGTCATTTTCAGCATCTTCTCAAGTTATATTACTTGTGCTTTTCTATTTGTTTGTTTTTCATTATTTTTTTATCATGCTTTGCTATGTACAAGGGTTGGAACTTTAATAGTGGCACCTATTTATTTACAACTGATACAAAAGAGATACGCGTTACCAAGCTTTACTGTGCTTCAAAGTAGTCACCAGCATTGTGTACAGCCCGTTGCCAGCGATGTGGAAGTCGTAGGATACCTTTAGCAGCGCCTGTTGTGTTGTGTTGTGTAGTTCGAATGGAGCGGTCTACTGCCTGAAGAATCTCTGAAACAGTTCTGAAGCGAATGCCACTAAGTGGTTCCTTCATCTTAGGAATCAAGTCAAAGTCACAAGGACTTAAGTCAGGGGAGTATGGTGGATGGTACAGCACTTCCCAGCCCCATCGATCGAACAAATCAGCCACAGCTTGCGCTGCATGCAGCCGAGCATTGTCCTGCAAAATGATGGGTGGGTTCTGCAGAAAGTGTCGCGGCTTCTTTCTCAAAGCTGGTCGCAGGTTGTGTGCCAAAAATGAACATTAATACTGCGCATTGACGGTCAGCTGTGGGAGAACGGTATGCGTTAGAATAACACCATCACAGTCGTAGATGTCTTACAAAATCTCGTGAAATAGCGCAGAAAGAACAAAAGCCGTTCGTGCTCAGGTGACGCCAATTTTACTACTCCGCCTAAAAATATTGCCATTTGATGACAGTTGACGGCTCGCTGCATATCTGACGTGTATCAACTTATTTCTTCGTTTTCCCAGGGTTTTCCATTTGTAATTAAACAGTTTTTGTCAAAACTACAGTGAAGCGTGTTCATTACTGCATAGTAAGTGTAAAATACTGTTTTAAAAACTTATTTACAATATACCTAACCTATTTCACCATATTACAGAATCTTTAAAATGAGCAACCATGGTAAAGTGGTGCACAGTCAAGGACGACAAATAATTTATAACGTTTATAAATTTATGCTAGCGGAAAAAGAGCAGGGCCATTTTACCACGGATGTGACAGAACGAGTAGCTAAAGCTACAGAAGTTGGATTAAGTACGGTGAGACGAATTTGTAAAGAAACTGCAGCAAAATCAGAAGGTTTGTACTTTACATTACATCACATTATATTTGGTTTATATTCTGCTTTATAGATCAAAAATTTCTGTCACCGAGAAAAACCATCCAGAAACCACATCCGAAGTCGTGTGTGGATGAATTTGACGAGGAAGTTATCCGCAAGGTTATTTACACCTATCCAAGCATAAACAAGAAAAGACCCACTATGACAGTTGTGTTTCAGGCGGTTAAAGAAGACGGTGTTAATTTTCAAGGCAAATTACCCTCTTTTAGAGCTGTAGTTCGAAAAATGGGCTTCCGTGGGCAGAAGACCGAAGACAATCGAAAAATGCTTATCGAAAAAACTGAAATTCGGGCAAAACGTATAGAGTTTTTGCGCAAGTTAAAGCAATACAAGGAAGAGGGCCAAAATATTGTTTATACAGACGAAACTTACCTGCATAGCTCTCCCGCTGTATCAAAATCTTGGAATGATGGAAGCACCTCTTGCATAAGAGCACCGGTGTTGAAAGGTCAACGACTTATAATTGTTCATGCTGGCGGTTCCAGGGGTTTTATACCTGAAGCTCTTCTAATATTTAAGTCTGGGCTTAAAACTGAGGATTATCACGATGACATGAACCACAATAACTATGTGAAATGGTTAAAGGAAAAATTAATTCCCAATTTGGAACCAAATTCTGTGGTAGTCATTGACAACGCGTCATACCACAATGTGAGTGTGGACTCAAACCCTACGTCCGCATGGAAAAAGGCAGACATGCAAGCATGGTTGTCCGAACGAAATATTTTCTTCGAAATAAAAGAAACAAGCCAGAACTATATACAAAAATACAGATCAATAGGCCGAAAAACAAAATGTATGTGATTGATAGACTTCTTGCAAAACATGGCCACGCAGTTCTGCGCTTACCTCCTTATCGCCCAGATTTAAATCCTGTAGAAAAAATTTGAGCTTTGGTTAAAAATCATGTAGCTTCCTGTAACACTACATTTAAATTAGACGACGTGTGGAAGCTGTCAATTGAAAAGTTTAATAATATGGGAGTGCAGGAGTGGCAAAACATTTGCGCCCATGTTGCGAGGACAGAACAAGAGTATATGAAGCAAGAGGTTTTCTTCGACCAAGTGGCTGATTTCGTAATTAGGGTTGGTGAAGACAGCGATGAATCGGATTGTCCTTGGGATACGGACGACAGCGTCGATAAAGATTTAGGGTGTCAACCTTTAAATAATTAATTAATTAATTAATAGCTACTGTACAGTAACGCTTACTTTTGATCATATGTTAATTAAATTAAAACATTCTTTATTCGTTTAATTACGTTTTAGTTTGTGTTCAAAATGTAATCGTGTAAAAATAGTTGGTAACGTTAACTAATAAAATACACCTGTTAATTTATTGCTGTGATTTTGTAACTATAACTTGAATATGCTTTCTTTAAATCCTGCATTCTTTTTATTTTAATCATGCTCATTATTATGCTTATTAATAAATATAAAACCTACTATTAACACTATTAGAGAATAAAATTAATTTGAGATTTATGCATTTTCTTGGAATTCATTGAACTAAACGGTCAATGTTTTTAGGTTCCACTGTAACAATCCCCCGCTATTTCAAGCGCCGCCTTTGCGCATCTCACTTCCACGAGATTTTGTAAGACGTATAAACGAGAATCACCATAGCTTTCACATTGCTGGGGTTCTGACGAACTTTCGATTTTCGTGGTGACCCGTAATGACGCCATTCATTCGATTGGCGTTTCAGTTGCGGCTCGTACGATTTGGCTTATGTCTCATCCAGCGTAATGATACGGCGCGGCGTAAGAAAGCATCTCCTTCGCGCTCATAGCGCTCGAGGTGGTTACGAGCAGCGTCGTATCGTAGCCATTTCTGCATTTCCGTCAAATCATGCAGAACCCATCGCGATGCAATTGTTCTCAAGCCCAGGGGTTCCTTCAGAATGTGAAGCATCGTATGGCGTCGATCACTGTCCAGTAACGCGGCAAGAGCATACACTTCTTCTTCACAGACACTAGGGCGACCTGGGCGACGCATGTTTACCACATTTTGGCGTCCCTCGTTGAAGGCTTTTACCCACCTTGCAACTGTTCTGTAAGGCAATGCATATTCCCCGAAGCCTCTTGAAGACCTTGATGACACTGTCGTGCTGTACGACCTCTGGCACATTCAATCTTTATCCAACTCCGTTGTTCCTGTATCGAAAAGATAGTGACAAAACTAAATTAGACCGCCAGCTAATACGAGCCTCTGTTCTTCTCGTCAGTGCGCATGCGCGTGATGTGGGAAGAGAGAGTCCGTTTGCTCTGAGGTAAGGTAGGTATGTAACCAACGTGTGGTATAAGCGGCATTCCATTGCATGACGTCTCTACAGCAGTGTTGCCACTATTAAAGTTCCAACCCTTGTAATAAAACAAATTACGAATCATTACGGTTAAGAGTTTTGTTCAATATCTCTAGAATTATACAAAATAAAGGCATTAAACCTTATACCACTGAACTCGCAAAAGAGTTCTATCGATTTATCAAAAACTATACAGGATATTTTATTTAGAACAAAAAAGTTGATATTATTTCCGGCCAAACCGAAAGTTTTTTTAAACTCCCAATACCATAATTGTATCCACAATATATCGGATCCTTCTTGTAGAAAATTTTGTAAAAATCGCATTTGACGTACTAGATATATTTGCATTGTTCCGTACTTCTTCCCAACTCTGTATGTGTTGTTATTTCTCAATAAAAATCTATTACACGAGGGCTGTTTTCATTCCGCTGAGCCTATCTAGCAGGCTGTAATATTTTGAAACAAATTTTGTTCGACTTTGTAACGTAGTTGTTCACAAGTTTAATTATAGTGAAAGTTGTCAAATATACTTGAAAGTTTTTAAAATACATATTTTTAAAGTAATCCTTTTCCCAAGAAATCATGGAATTGAATAATATTAATTATAGAACTGTGATTTTTTGCAACTTCATGCGTGGCTTAAGTCGTAAAGAATGTTTTGATGAAATCAATCGAGTGTTTGATGACAAGTCGTAGGTATACCAAAATTTTCCCTAAGGCGGTGGTACAATGAATTTTAAGGTGGTCGACTTTCCTCAAACGACAACTTTTGAACTCCTAAGCCAAAAACGGCAGTTACCGAAAAGGATATTGATCTTGTACGAAACATGATTGAAGAGGACCGGCATGTACTACCGGGAATATTCAATAGTGTGAAGGCAATTGACACCATTTTACACAAACATTTGATGATACGTAAGCTTTATGCCCGTTGGATTCCCCACAATTTGATTCCAGTTCAAAAAGGAAGCCCCGTGACATGGTGCAAATCTACACTGGATCGCTTTAACAATGGATCGTCTCATTTGGTATACAACATCATTACAGACAGTGAAACGTGGGTATACTGCTATACTCCCGAAAGAAAGCAACAGCCGGCAGTTTGGGTCTTTGAGAACGAATCAGCTCCAACAAAAGTTGTTCGAGAAAAAAGCCAAAACGAAAAGATTGTCGCCAAAATTTTTTGAATTACTGGACATGTTTCCATTGTAGCACAGTAGGATCGTCGTACTGTTAATTCTGAATGGTACACTACAGTTTGTTTGCCTCAAGTTCTCCAAAATGTTCGCCAAAAATGTCCAAGAGAAAGAATCATCTTGCATCAAGATAACGCTCAGACGCACACTGCTGCTTGAACGACAGTATTTGAATGGTCAACACATTGAAATAATGTGTTATTCATCGTATAGTCCAGACCTAACACCTAATGATTTCTTTTTATTTCCGCGTGGAAAGAATAAGTTGCGGGATTTGCGTTTTACATCGGCCGAAGAAGCGGTTGATGCATTTAAAAATGAAATAAATAACCTAACGCGAGAAGATTGGAGAAAATGTTCTAAAGATTGATTTTCACTGCGGAGGAGAATACTTCAAAAAATTATAAATTTGTTTTGTCAATAAATTGTGTATTACTTTACTAGGCTCAACAGAAAGAGAACAGCTCTCGTAATTACTACTTATCTTAGATTAAGAGATTGCCGTTTTTAATTAATAGATCAGCACATTTTGAAAATTGTTATTAATGTGTTTTCACTCGAGAAAAGTACGGTTCGCCAACCCGTAGTTACTCGTGTAGGCAATATAAACTTATTGATCTTGGATAGTCTTTTGTAATACAATATGATGGTGATTTTATATTTATTATAGATAGCAAATTCTTGTTGTTTCGTTTCATTTAATTTACTGCTTGTTGTATAGCATACATCATTTAAGGGTGTTTTTCCAATTTTAGCATTGAAATCGAGCCAATATTACCTAGATATTTACATTCAGTTTGTTATACTTGTTACTAAGGATATTTTCCAAATCTCAACTGCTACTGCAGAATAATATAGAGTAAATTATAAATGCCGAAAATTTTCCCAGCTACGGTATTATCGATTAATTGAACTATTGCCACGGGCTTAATCGAAATTGTTGACACATAAAGGATGGTATGCCCCAACGTAGCTCAGAGGAGGAAGGGGGGTTCCGTTTGTAAGATACACCGCGCTTAAATCTGATCAAATTCGGAATAAAGTCGTAATAAGTGAGGGCGCCAACGGGGATATCACTAGATCCGACATTGCTCAAGCTCCACATTACTTTGAACGGCCAATCCGAAAGTTATGCGTGAAGGAACTTACCTTTTCACACAATTGTTCCTAATAAAAAAAATGTGAATTTACTAGCCCCGAAACAAAAGGGCACAACAATCACTTTCAGCTGTCCGTACAGAAATATTCACATTACTTTTAATAAAGATCAAAATAACAGAGTTGAGTTTAAGAAAACGCATTTAATTAAATTTCAAAAGGCGGACCAAAATACATGCAAAATGGTTAAATGATTATAATTCGGTAACGAACAAAGATAAACATTGTTGAAAACAGAACAAACACAGTTTGAAACGAACAATTTTAGTATTAGAAAAAGGTCACGTACAGGTGAACCCAACACAACTAAATCTAAATTAATAATACTTAAAAAAAGATTCTGCAAAAAGGCCTTGTACACGCAGTAGTTTCTTGAATCAGTAAAGTTCTTCGACTAAAACATACAAAATTATACATTAATTTCACAGGATTGCACAATGAACAGAGGCGTCTGAGGGGGCCTCCCCTAGTGAACTAAATGGAACAGCTGGAGCGTGGCTAACACGCTTTCAGGGGAGTGTAAAACTTGAGTCAGTCCCTGAATGTAGTGCTGGAGTTTTTACAGTTGCTTCTCTCGAAACCGCTTGCTTTTGGCAAATTTTTCAATATTGCGTCATACGACCAAATTTCCCAAATCGGTACTTAAACGATATTTTCGGAATTTTTGGACGGAATATTCCCCTTTTTTGGACGTACCGTGAATGGTACAGCACAAAGCGAAAGTAATTACCTATTTGTAAATTACACCGATTCGGAAGCCCGAGGATAATTTTAAATCTGCGTAACACTCAGGTCGGGAGCTGGAACCTGACTTTCTGTCCTTTCCCCGCACTCAACTGGGTCTAGACGCTTAAATGCTGAGTTTGCAAAAGGGTAACATATATATCGCGCGTACAGGGTGCGTTCAATAAAAAAAGGCCGAACGTCACACTATGTTCTACTTTTAAAATCGTTATATACATAAAAATTAAAAAAACCAGATACGAGAGCCCATCCCCCAAATAAAAGTTTCAAAATGCACCTTCTGAAACTTATTGAAGATAAAAATCAGACAATCTGAAACATCTACATATAAACACAGATCATCTCACGATGAGAGTATATTACAAGCTCTTATGGACTATGCAAACCTTGTGAGAGCTGACCGTTAAACGTTGCCAAATGTAAGCACCTGAGCTGCAGTGTAAGTTTGTTTAAATTAAGTAGATCCAGGCTTTGTCAGAAGATATCACAACAACGACGGTGTAAAATCGCAAATTTGGTAAATAAGTCCATTAAGAATGTTTTAATTAAAACAAGCCTAGAATAATCGGTTTCTTAATAGCCATTTCGTCGCAAAGTGGTGTCTACACTTATGAGTGATTCATAACATGTTATTACTAATTGCTTTACTTATCTTACATATTTTATTATAGCACTGAAAATCACTAATTGCTTTGTGTGCAAATATGTTCAAGGGAGCAACAGAAATATAATTTATTTACGTGATGTCTTTTCATGATACAATGAAAGAATTTGTAAAACGTAAACCAGGACAAGCCTTGCTAGTTTCCGAAAAGCAGATCTTGATAAACGTCGAAAATTACCATGTAAACCAACGCAAATAATGGGTACTTTCTTAATAAACTCGTTAAAGTCCATCGGCCTCTTAATGGGATAAGGTAGATATGTGGATGAATAAAACCACAGTCGAATCCCACAAAATAGATTTAACCCTTTATTTGGCAACCGTCCTAAATTTTGTTATAAAATTATTCTGAACTTTAAGTAGACTAGTAGTATACTAAGAAAGTAGATATTATCCTCAAAAGTAGTTTATTGTGCTTTGTTTACAAAAAAAATAATGTTGCTTGTATGCTACATTGCCTATACAAGGTATTATACTTAACTCTAACTATTTATTATGAAATGAAACAAAACAGTTTCCTTTCGGTACAAAACAAAGGACCAACCCACACTTATCACAATGAACTGTTGAAAATCCTGATGCACAATATCTGCAACGTCCTTTGGTGCCATAAGTTGGCCAGTGACCTATTCCATCATATCGTACATCTTCCACGGGCACAGGGATTACCGGTTTTTTCTTGCTAGGTACTTTATCTGATCACGGTTGGACACGTTTACTTTTTCCAGTTGAGATTAGAGCATCGGCAAATCATAAGTTGAAACTCTTTCAGACGAGGTTTGTTCTTATTAGTCTCGCGACAATATAATAGCCATGCGTTTATTATGGAGAGATCCAGCATATATCCAAACAATCTGAGATACCAGCGCTTGGATTTCAGTGGTACTCGGTATAATTCGATTAGCATACCCGCTAAATCTACCCCACCCATGTGTTTATTGTACTGCTGTATAATTCTGGGGCACTGTACATCTACTCTTTTCTTCTCATTTGAATTCCATCGTTTTACGTTACCTATTGGTACAATACCAACGAAAGGGCTAGCTAAGGTGATAAGTTTATTATCAACCCATTTTACAGCTGCAATATCATTATTCTGGTCATCTGGTCCATCGTTCCTCTACCTCCTTTCAGAAGATCACAATCGTTTTTGAATGGACAATCCTTTATTCTGTTCTTTCTCAAAGTCCCTAGTGAATCGATTCCAAACGATTGTTTCAAGTAGACAATTAGCTCAAAGGTGCAAAAAAATTATAAAAAAATACCTTTGCATGTAGTGACCGAGGTATCTGTTTGCATAGAAAGATTACCACTTGTCCATCGATTCCAAATTTCTTTTCTTCCTCATTTAGATTTGTCTGCATACCTTTTCCTGTGTACATAATGAAAATGTGGCGGCAACCCCTGGGGTTGCGACTGCTACCTTCCGGCGATACCTAGCTTAAGCCGGACATACTACAATAGCGCACTTTGCAGTATCCTGACAATGAACCACTTAGGTCCTGGCGCTAGCCAGCGGATTGTCGCTATTGTAAATAGCTGCCTTCCAGGAATTACTTCCGTGGGAAACTTCTAGCGAGGCAGCTTCCACCCCTTCTACGAAGCTGGAAAGTTTAACCACCTAAAAGAAACACCAGTTCTCTGGGCCGGCTCAGAAGGTGCACTACTATATTCACTTGTAAATAATTACGTGTACTTTTGTAAATAAACTGTAAATATATATTAATAAATTAGGTTAATACTTAGTGACTATTTATCTACAGTGCAAGTATTTACCAAATTGGTGACCCCGAACTTAAGAACGCGAAAATAGTGTAGGTAGTTTTAAGTGTTTTTCAAATCAAGTTAAAGTGGTGCAACATGACCGATAACGTGACTACCGACCCGGTTCCCGATACAACTCCCGGCAGCTCCGGTTCTGTCGCTGCTACAACAATAAAAGTACCTCCGTTTTGGTACGAAAAACCCAAATTATGGTTCGTTCAATTAGAAGGTCAATTTGCGTTGAATAGAATAACCCAAATGCGACCAAATACTACTACGTTTGCGCAAACCTTGACTGTAGATATGCCGCCGAAGTTGAAGACATTTTAACGAACCCGCCGCAGGATAACAAATACTCAAAATTGAAAGAGGAGCTAATCAAACGCCTTTCTACTTCCAAGGAAGCCAAAATAAAACAATTGTTGGAACACGAAGAAATTGGCGATAGAACACCTTCTCAGTTTCTCCGTCACCTAAGGAATCTAGCAGGCAGCGAAATTCCAGAAGATTTCTTGCGAACATTGTGGATTGGACGCCTTCCTAACAGTATGCAGGCGATCCTCACAACTCAAAGCTCCTCAGATCTGAACACGGTAAGTGCTTTAGCGGATAGAATTTCCGAAATCGCACCACAAGCTAGCATAGCCAGTACGTTTACAACACAACATTCACAAATTGAACAGCTCAGCCAACAAATTAACCTGCTGTCCAATAAAGTGGAAGAATTAATGAGCGACCGCTACAACAACCGACGCAGTAGAACTCCGTCGCGATCCAGGTCACCTTCCGCAGCACGGATATGTTGGTACCATCGTTGTTTCAAGGAGAACGCAACAAAATGCACTAAACCTTGCGCATATGGTCACGCAAAAAACTAGTGCAGGAGTCACGTGTGGCGGCTAACGACTCCACGCAACATAGGTGCCGACTTTTTGTAACGGACACTAAAACAAAAGTGCAGTTTTTAATAGACACGGGTGCTGATTTGTGCGTGTATCCAAAACACTTTCTTAAAGGCCCCCGTACGCGTACAAATTACGAACTATTCGCTGTGAACAATTCCCCAATTTGTACATATGGTTTTCTAGTTTTAAATTTAGACTTTAAGTTGCGAAGAACATTTTCCTGGAGGTTTGTAATTGCAGACGTGAGTAAACCATTTATTGGTGAAGACTTTTTAAGCCATTTTAATTTACTTGTAGATGTGCGTAATCATAAACTGTTGGACAATATTACTTCATTATCGGTAGTGGGTGAAGTGCGCGAGTGCGAAGCTTACGGTATTGAACAATTTCTGGCGATTCACACTACGACAAGTTAATCCTTGAATTTCCGAACATTTCCCGGCCGTCAACTCTTCCAAAACCCGTACGACATACCATCACTCACAGAATTGTAACAACTCCAGGCCCCCCTGTGACCTGCATACCGAGAAGATTGCCTCCGGACCGCTTACGCGCCGCTAAGAAGGAATTTGAATTTATGCTACAGCAACGCATAGTTCGACCTTCGAAGAGCAACTGGTCCTGCAGCACTTCATTTAGCACCAAAGAAAGACGACGGATGGCGACCCTGTGGAGATTTTCGCGCCCTAAACGCAAGAACAATTCCAGATTGCTATCCTGTTCCCCACATCGAGGACTTTTCCCAAAATATTTTTGGGTGTAACATATTTTCTACGCTTGATTTGGTAAGAGCATTTATCCAAATTCCCGTCCATCCCGAGAATATCCATAAAACTGCCATCACAACACCGTTTGGATTATACGAGTTTTCATTCATGGCGTTCGGGTTACGCAATGCCGCCCAGACGTTTCAGCGCTTTATTGATGAAGTGTTACGCGGTTTAGATTTTTGTTACGCGTACCTGGATGACATTCTCGTTGTATCTAGATCTGAGGAGGAGCACATGGACCACCTTCGCCAACTGTTTCAACGATTGGACCATTATGGTGTTGTCATAAATCCTTCAAAGTGCGTGTTTGGTCAATCAGAAGTGCAGTTTTTAGGTTATACAACTAATCAAAACGGTAGTAAGCCACCAGTTGACCGTGTTACCGCCATTACCAATGCCAGCAAACCAACCTCTGTCAAACAGCTTAGGCG
>JABXWE010021042.1:0-24624 GCA_014611495.1 Limonius californicus | reverse complement strand
ATGTCGTTGATGGGTTATTACCGAAACACTAAGGTGTGGAGAATATAAAAGATATTAGAACTTTCACAATTCTGTACAAGAAAACTGACATACTGAAATAAATGAAATGGCAACTATTCATAAAAACACATTTTTTTAAGGTTCCTTGCTCTTAATGAACGATTATTTATACAGGGTCATTCTAAACATGTATAGAAAATTTATACCACATACAATTCAAGTAGCTTAACCCCTAAATCTACTAGTTTTTTTAAAATTCCGTTCCGTTATGATATGTGGCTCTTTAAAGTTTTTTTTATATCGATTCATTGAAAGGTATTTTGGAAAACTAACAGTCCAACCTTAATTTCCAGTCAAGATGTACAATTGAGTGTGAAAAGCGTATGAAAACTGACCCAGAAGGGAAAACTTTGGTTTAAAAATTTGGTAATTAGGTGTATGTATTTAAATTGTTATGCCTATTCGAAATTTTGTTAGATAACTCTTTAAATATTAAATTTTAGATACACATTGTAAAGACTTATTTTATGAAAAGCAAAATATTAGTTCAGAAGCTCCAGAAAAAGTTAGAGTAACAGTTTCGTTTTCAAGATACACACTAATTTACACATTTTTAAACCAAATTTTGAATTCTAGCTCAGATTTCATTCATTTTTCACAGTAAATGTTTCGCCTGGAAATTAAGATTGGAATGTTAGTTTTACAAAAGGTGGACTTTATCAAAATGTGATAAGAAATTAAAAAGCTATTTACTTTTTCGTGAATTTAGATAAAAGAAATTAAACCCAACAGCTCCGTATCGATGTATATAATTTTTTAATGGTAAATCTCACAAATTTCATTGCCATGGCAAGAAGAAAACGTTAGCACTTTAACAATTTATCAATTTATACATTCTTAATAGAAAGTATTGTTGTTTCCAAAGGGACACATAACAAGTCGGTATTTTTCAGCAGTATTATAAAATCATTGCTTTACATGGTGGAGTGAATCAAATGTTATAGAAATAATCGGTAGAGAGTGTTTTAAAAATACCCTGTGCTACGATTCCTGTAGGTGAAAAAATGTATTCTGGGAATGTTAAATATTAACCAATAAATAATAATATCGAATAAAGTTCTTGCAAACAGTCACATTATTAAAGTAGGAGTAAAAGCATAGAAATCATTTTCTATTTTATTTGTTAATTGCATTATGTAATTGTATTTAAAATTAATCTAAACAAACTTATACGTATTATTGTAGTAAAAATATATAGTAGATATTCTTCATTCTATGGTAAATTACGAAAATTTTGTACTACTGAAAGTGTAGTATGTAGCCTACGGGTGCGGTTAGTATTATTTTAATAGCTAAGTTTTATATGACATCTTTGCAAAAAGCATGTAGAGCGTAATTTCAGTACAAAAAACTTTATAAACAAATGCATCATTTGTTGCCAAATTCAAGGGGATAAGGACCAACAAGTGTTGATACTGAGCAAAGTATTTTAAATTTTAAAAGCATACTAACTTGTAGGAGAAGTTATTAAATATAATTAGCATTTAGTTATCGACATGAATATTATTGTATGCTTCTAATATTTTGTTAATTAGTTATGTGGTAAGTATAATAACTTTCCAAACATAAAATAAAAATTTATAAAATTAGCATTACAAAAGGATTAATGATTGATTTATGAATACAAAGAGTTATTTTTTATCTTTGCCGTTACAAACCTATTACTTTTTTTAAGCTTGCTATATTAAAATAAGTTAATGCTTCTAAATCAAGTTTTGAAGTTCCATTGAGGTTATTACACTACTGAACATAACTGCCTAGTGATATTTTGAGTATTATACTGTAGGTTAGCATGATTGTAAAGGTTTTCCCAGAAGTAAATGTTCCTTAAATGAGAATATAATGTTTATAATTTTAAATATGGTTTAAATGACGGTTAAGGTATTTAATACTTTTTACAAAATGTAACTCGTACTTTATGAATTGGCCTAAGAAAGCTTTGTAAGATTAAAAATATCGTAGAGTACACAAATTCTATAAGAGTCTGTATAAACGATATAGTTTCGAATAATTACTATTTGATGATTTATTTAAATGAATGTGTAAATTATTTTAATGAAGTTGCCCAGAAAACCAGTATAATATACTAAATTTTTCCACAATGAAAGCTTTATATTTGTTTATGCATGCCTGGCCCAGATTTGGGTTTAGGCTAAATGTCTAAAATTTGACTTTGCTAATATACTTAAATATGCTAAATGTGATTTAAATGCAAATCGGTTATATCATGATTTACCAAGGACGTTAATTTAAAATTTGGAGCCAGCCTTAGGAATTCAATTAAATTCAGAGGTATTTTAAAAATTTCTTCCGCAGTAGTTTAATATTTAAGTAAATTTTGTAAAAGTGTTTTTAGTGTTTTATGGCATCTGTGGAATTATTATTTAAGAAATGGTCCGAAATGAAATTGTTGTGATAGAACAAGAAAATTTAAGTAATTGGTTTAAAAACCCATTACTTTAATAATAGGATAACATAAAAATAATTAAATTACCTTTTTATTATTTAAGCACAAACTGTTTATTATCGGCCACTAAAAATTATCACTGCAGCACTAGTTTTATCAAGCAATCACTGCATAATCCAGTGTATCGAGAGTGCGAATCAACAAGGGATAAAAGTGAGAGGCTCGAACAATTTCTGGATTACACTAAACCCAACACCTTGTTAGTGGATATATATGTAGGTTAGGAAATTCAAGTTCAAGTGTATTTTATAAAAGTTTCTCGGTAACTCCCAACGCGTAGGTAGGAACCGGTTAAATGATCGCTGGACACACGTTTAAACCGCTACAAACACTTTCGGCCTGGGATTTACCCTTCATCTAGGTTCTAAAAAATGCCCAGAATGAAATTTATGCTTCTGTTTAAATTAGCGCTGTAAGATTACGTTTTACAGTTTATAAAATTTGAATTCTAATTTTAGAACATACCGCTGCCTTAGGGCGCCGAAGGAAAATTGCTCACTTTCTTGCATATAATTAACGTTCTTGGGTTTTACTTTTTACTTATTTTGTAGCTATTTTAAGAACTGGAACTGTTTATGAAACCGAGAGATTTCTGCTTATTTAAATAATCATCTTGTTAAGGCAAATTGTGACTACCTATTTAATTCGAACGTCGCATAGAAAATGTTTTGTAAAGAACCCAATAATAAGTAGAACAACATAAAAGCAAATACTCTAAGTAATTCAGCATCCTTAACAAAGTGAAAATAAACAGTTTCAATTCAATTTACGTTATACCTGATAACTGAATCTTTCTGAAGTTTAAAGCTGTGGTAGCCACTATTATAGACCATTAGTTAAAGCAATTTTTCCACAAGTAAACGTGGTAAACAAGTTCGTGTAGTCCTTAAGAAGGGATAGATTAAAGGTTTTATTCCTAGTTTGTTTATCTATAACTACCCTTCTCTTAAACTCGTTCATGTCCAATGGCCTCATAATGGGATACGGTAGATAACTTAATGAATAAAACCACAGTCAAATCCCACAAAAAAATTATATTATTGAAAGTAGTTAACGTTTTCGGGACAACACTGTCCCATCTTCAGACTAAACACATCGTACGTAACAATATACATGGTCAGAAAAAGCAAAAAAAACCAACAATGATGTTTTTAGTCTGAAGATGGGACAGTGTTGTCCTGAAAACGTTAACTATTTTCAATAATATAATCTTTATTTTGTTGGATTTGACCGTGGTTTTATTCATTAAGTTAGCCTTCTCTTAGTATTTAACTAAGAAGAATTTAGTATTTATATTTGTGATTATTACTGGAGTAATCACAATCTACTAAAAGCGGTTGTAATTTGAAATATCCACTACGGGAAGCGACTAAATTTATGGACTGAAGAAGTAAAAATGTCGAAGCTACAGTGACTCTTATTCTCAACAATGGTTGCCCGACTTACAAAAATTAATTACATATTAATAGAAAAAAATATAAATAATTCTAATACGTTAGAACCTGCCCCCCCCCCCAATAATGAAGTTAAAGTGTCTTCACACAAATATTAAAAGAAATTATAAATAACGACACAATCACAAATATTTGAACTCATAAATTATTTATTTTACATTCTGGTTAAGAATATTCCCAAACTGAATATTCTGGATCACTACTACATTTTTTATCTATCAAATGTGGATAAATAAATCGATTTTTAGTAGCGTAATTTCTCTGTGACTCCTACATCCTTTTGTATTTATGATAGATGTATATATCAACCTTTTACGCAGTTTTCAAAACATATTGCTAAGTTAGCTACCTTAAGATTTTGTTAGAAGTAGTATAGCTTGCTTGCGAAATGATTTGTTCTTTATAATACATTTTAACTCCCTGTTGTTTCCAAATAACTCCTATGATTGTCTCAGCATTCTACCACAACGGAGCAGTCAATGTAATTATTAATTAATCTAAACAATGATTGAAGCCTAAAAAATTCAAGTTTTACTATATCATAAACATGTACACATAGGATACATATTTTTCCTGGCTTACGGCTTTCCAGTTATTCCAATAGTGTTTTTCATTAAAATTTATCAAGCACGGGACAGTTTAAAACGAGAAAGAAATTAAATTCCTCTTTGATAATGTGGAATGTAATGGAAATGTAAATCCAACTCTACGTCAAAGATGTGGAAATCTGTGACGCTTCTATCAGCGTATACAAGTAGTATCTACTTAACATTCTTTGCATACTAGTTGCTTTGATGACGATGGAACAATTTGGATTTTCTAAAGATAAATAACATTAGTAAACCTGCCGTTAATAGTAGGTCATTCACGTAATTTTTTTGTGATTGTATATGTTATAAACCACTTGAGGGATATTTACTCTATAACTATATTAAGCTGTTATGGCTATTGAACTGCAAAAATAGGGAATGAAAAGTCGATTATATCTTTCTCTCGTCTATGTGTGGAAGTCATTGATAGTCAATGCATTTGCATGGTTTTTGAAGGCTATGAAAGTTACTATATGTATTTTTTATGTATCTTTATTTTCTGATTAGTAACTAATGACATATTTTTTATTTATATAACGCAAACAAGTTACTCCAAGCTAAAACATATAAAAATTATTTAAATGAAAGTGTTTAGTGTCCAGTGGCGGCTCGCCAAGTGAAGTAGGTGAAGTACTTCTTCACCTAAAATTTTCATTCAGTTGCGAATATTTATTTAAATTACATAACAAATTATTTATCAGCATTACACCTATTAGGAGTCGTTTATTTATGGCATACATACTCGTAGATACAGTAAGTTTAGTGAAAACAAACACATTTACATTTTTCTGGTCTCCTGGTATTTAAAATTTGCATTTTAAATGCAGTCCGTCGAGCGTGAACACAGTGACCATAAAAAATCTTACCTACAGCACTCGTGTAGTTGTAGTGAAGAGCCAGCCTCAAACGTATTTTAACTCTGCACTTATACCCATTATATAATTGCGCAAGTGAAGAGTTCAGTCGCAATCAGCCTCTGAACTGAATGTTCGGGTTTCACCGTCGGTTTTTAAACGATTTCAACAATTTTGATTTCACATTTTTAGCTGTAGTATTTAATGATATTTTCTCATTCACTGACATATTCTTTGATGTTCTCCAAAAGAAATCATTGGATATTAATTTGTTACAAAAATAAATAGAACTATTGAACTATTAAAGAGGAAAAGGAATGACTACTTCTTCGATACACTCTTCGAGCAGACTACGAAAATAGAGATCACACAAATCGATATTTCTAAGCGCCCTAATCTGGAATACGTTAGCCTCACAAATAATGACAGAAGAAAATATTGAATTTTGTTTTATGAAGTACTGGATCACATTGTAATGGAAATGAAAGTAACGTTTCAAGATTGCGATAAGTTACAATTCCTGTCTTTGGCTGATATTATGAAATTCGAACAATATGAATCGTGTTTTCCGTGTAAAACAATTGAAAGTGTTTGGTCAATTTTATGGCAAAATATTTACAAAAAGTCAGCGTCTTAAAAACGAATTAATTCTTCTTTATGCCGATGAAAGTTACCGCAATCTACAGATCAAAGAATTTCTAGAAAATTTCAATGAGAACAAAGAAATTGTAGCTAATAAAACATAAGTTCTGTGTCCGGAAAATTATAGTACTTGGAAATATTATTAGCTATTTATAATAATGACAACAATTACCACTTTGTTTCATCAGAATTTGCATAATGCATGTCTAACCATTAAATCATAAACCTTAGAAACAATAACACGGCTATATCTAACGAGTGTTATTATTGTAACGGATTGTTTTACATTTCTTGCAAAATACTTCTAGCCAACATGAAGTTAAGGTTCAGTAATTCCGCAATTAGACTGTAAAGAAACAAAACTTTTGTTTCGGTTTAAGGTCGTCTACTTAATATCTCTGGGACTTACTAAACAACCGCGAATATTTGCCTAATATCCGCATGTTCTTGTTCTGAAGCAACTTAGGAATATAAATATAATAGTGTTAAATTTTCCTCAAAAATACGCTTGCAATTTAGACCAAAAATTGGTAAATAGAAGTTATGGGTAAAGAAATAAACCATAGGTAAAGTACCTAGATTTAGCAGAAATACTTTAATTGTAACCATAAATATTATAATATATTTACAAACTGGCGGGGACAATTCCTTTAAGCAATAATTACGGAGTTATTAAAAAGAACACGTTGTCCATATTCTAATTTTATTCATATAAAATAGCTAAAATAATAAAGCAATGAAAGCAATATGCTACAGTCGTAATAAATTAATTCTTCGAAAAATAACAATAGCTTGTTTACTGAAAGATGTTGGGACAAGTTACAGCATCTACGGAAAGTCTTCAAATTTACAGAGTAATGTTGAAATTGAAACTCCATCTAAAGACTATTCGAAAAATTAAATTAACTGAAGATTGACTTGACTTGATATATCTATGGTAATTGTTTCGCTATAATATTATTTCGACAGATACAGTTACGATGTTGGTAAGTTATGTTAATTGTAGCGTGGAACAGCGCAGAATAATCGAGCGAATAATGCGAGCACAATATGAAGATAAATGTTTTAAAAGTCGGGTGTTGGAGTTATTGAAATCTTTCAGAACTTGTGCAGAAAATGAGCCTCACGTACGACGACCTGCAATCTCGATTAATCGTGAAAATAAAGAAAACATTAATGCCCTCATTCAACAAGGCAGACGGTTCACAGTTCGTCAAATTTCTGAAAATTTACAAATTAATGTTGAAAATGATATTATGAAAACCAAGCTGAAGTATCGTAAAGAAGTACCAGGTGGATTGTTGACTGAAGAACACAAATGTAATCGTGTGCACATTACTTCTTCTTTACTGCAGCGATATGAGAGGAAAATAGATAAAGTTTTGGACTCAACTGTGACAACTCAAGAAACCTGGGTACATTAGTTTGCCCCTGATTCAAAATGTGCAAGCATGCAGTTTCACACCACATATCTAAAGCCAAAGAAAGCCAAAATGGTGTTGGCAACATTATTAGACGCTCTTGCTCAATGAAGACAAGCGGGCGATCGGGAACAAACGGAAGAGAAGACACAATTGTGTTTGCGTTCTCCAAGACAATGCTCGTTCTCATACCGCTGGAAGAACAACTCAAACCGTAAACAAAATGTTGCGGGTCCTTCTTCCGCATGCAACATACAGCCCTGATCTTGCTCCTGGCGATTTTTAGTTGTGGGCCCACTAAAAGTATTGTTAGCCGGGAAAAGCTTGTTAAATAACGACACTATTGAATCTGTTTAAAAGCAACCCAAAGACTGCTTCCGGGAATCTATCAGGAAGCTTCCAGATCGGTGGTGCAATGGAGTCGCTAGGTAGGTACATCGATAAGAAATATAGTTTTCATCGTTTCAATATTGAAATAGCCTTTCTTACAACTCAATTTTGTTTAAATTTGAAAACTTCTCATACTTTAGAGCGATATAAAGATGCTGATTGTGGGTCGGAGTTACGAGATGAGAATAAGATGAAGATACATTATAAAAATACCGCTAGATATGGTAAAACAGGTTGTAAAATATCGATGTTACCAAATGATTAATATTCTCCACAACTGAAAAAGAGTACAGAAATACTCTTTTTCGTTCTGCTACTATATTTTACTGATGTAATTCTAGGTTGGTCGGAAAGCTTGAATGTTTACAAAATTACAAATTATATGGTAAACAACGCAAGCCTGACCGAAAGATGGATGGCACTTTGAAAGCAGGTATAACAAGTATTCATACTAAAGTTGTATTGAACTCAATCTACTACAGCAATGAAAGAATAGTTATTACAGCAAATAAAAGGTCCAGCGTTCAAATAAAACTGCGGAAAACATGAATAAGAATTAATTGAACAATCCCGCGGGTTGTACGAGGCTTGTTCAACTGAAACTCAACTCAAATCCTCGATTTTGAAATGGCGTTTGTTGTTGAAAATCCATCCAAGTTTGATTAGCGTGCGGTCCTGTAATTTTTATGCGCTGAGAGTGTGCAGCCATTGCAGATTCATACGCGAATGCAAGCAGTGTATGGAAATGCATGTATTTCGTACCCAATTGTGAAGGAATGGTGCCGAAAATTTAAGAATGGAAATGAGGGGGCTATAGATGAGCCACGACCAGGTGCACGGTGTACTACATTAACAGAAAACAATATGGCATGTGTGAAAGGCTTTATTAGAGAAAATCGTCGAATTTCAATTAGAGACGTAGTATTCTTTGTAATCTGGGTTACAGCAAAGTTTGTTCGCGGTGGATTCCTCGTCTATTGTCGAATGAACAAAAATGCTTGCGAATGGGCTTATTTCTGCACCAACTCATAGACTATAGGCAAAATGGTGATGATTTTCTTCTATCAATAGTTGCTAGTGATGAAACTTGGTGCCATTACTACGAGCCATCTAGTAAATTATCGTCGATGCAGTGGAAACATTCAAGTTCACCACCACCAAAGAAGTTGAAAGCACAACCTTCTGCAGGCAAGGTGATGTTAACATTTTTTTTTCGAACAAGAAGGACCCTTGTTGATAGAGTTCAAGAAACCTGGAGTAAATGTCAATGCAAATCTGTACAATGAAACTTTGAACAAGCTTCATCAACCAATAAGACGGAAACGTCCAGGAAAATTTACGCGTGGGGTCATTTTGGTGTACGACAATGCTAGGCTTCATGTTACTAATGTAGAGCATCCACCCTAGAGCCCGCATTTATCGCCTTGCGATTTCCATATTTTTGTACGACTGAAAAGGCGTTAAAATGTCGGCATTTTGATTCCGACGTAGAAGTACAGATAGCTGTGGAAGACTTCTTCAACTAGCAGCCACAAGAATCCTATGAGCAGTGTATATGTCGATTAGTAAAACAATAGGATGGGTGCCTTAACTGTGACGATAATTGAAGGCTTTGCAGCAAGAATGAGATAGCTCCATTTTTTAGTGAATGTGAGTTAGCTGCACTAACTAATACAAAAAAATATGCTCTATCGTTTGGTGTAAGACCGAGTTAACTCCATGCAACTGTATAGACAGGAAAAGCGTAAAGGAGCTACCCCGATCGTCTGTTTGGTGCAATAAGGCGGCAACTCCGGAGCTAGCTCCTTATTGCACCAAGCAATTTCTGGTTTGTTCTATTGGTAGGGACCTGAAGTTCCGAACGTTCGGTCTGTCAAGTCCTTCTATTGGTAGTACTTTGACATAATATTGTTTATTGTTATTTAATTTATTAATTATTTAATTAATTCATAGTCATACAGGACAAATACAAATAAATAAAACCTTAAAAACATTACTTTCCGACCGCTTTTTCATTACATTTTTTTACATTTCTTTACTGACATGAGAAAAGTCGAGCGCGTGTTCTTGCCCACAGAATATTTTGTACATTATCAAAGAAGTTCTAGATTATTTCAAGTGATTCCTGTTACACAATCTATGATGTATGACTTTGTAGGGCATCCCCGTCTCTACTTTAAAAAATCTGTTACTAATAAAAACAAAGAAAAGTTTGCTCTAAGCCAATACCGACGCATATACTATGACCAAGAATCCAATAAAATACAATGTTCCACTTCTGTCTACGCGGATGTTTTTCCACATTTCAAAATACAGCGATCAAATGAAACTATTCCCGTAGCTAATAATACTGCGTATCATGGTCGCATTCTTCTCAAAGCGGCTAAGTATGAAAACGTAATGAGATTAGTTACTCAGTATGTAACAGAGAATGACTTAGCGTATTACAGAGCTTTAAGGGGCGACAATGAAGCCAATGGAAATGAAACTGAAGTGTCTGATGATGATATAAACGATTAAGTATTAATCCTATTGAAAAAAAATGTTTTCTGAGTTTCAATTATTAAAGATATGTTCCATATTTCATTTTGTAAATCTTAATTATCAATAACAAAACAATAAAATCTTATTTCTACATTATTTTTAAAGGCCATTCTTGAAATTGGCGGCAACAACGAGGTAGCTCCAAATTTAGAAAATTTATAAAACAATAGGGGAGAATAAAAATCTTTGAAAATACTATAAAAAAGGTCCCTCAGAAGGCACCCAATCATACTGTGATAAAATCAAACAAAAAAATCGAACAACAGTAAAATGAAACGTTTGTTTTAGTTTACCAACATTTTGTTAAAATGGAGCTACCTCGTTCTTGCTGCAGAGCCTTCAATTGTAGATGGCATTGAAGAGAAGACACTGACACGGTCGTGTAAGGTCCATGGACAGGATCAGGTGGCCGAAAAGGGTTGGGAAGGGATATCCAGGGAGAGAACAAAATGGTGTCAAGCAAGCCGTTTAGAAGAAGGTGCGTGGGAAAGTCACAATGAATGGCGCGCAAGATACGATAAATAACGGCAGATGTACAGGACCATATTGTTTATTGTACAAATTAACTGTTAAACACTGACATTGACACCAAGTTTGATTGCTAATTTGTTTGTCTTCAGAATAATTATTTATATAACAGATTCTTTTTATTTATTTATTTGGGAGGACATGAGCTAAAGAAAGGCACTGTTAAACACACATTTTGTGATATGGAAACTTTTAGACGTTTCTGATGTATTTCGGCACCCTAAAAACAAATTTGAAAACAGAATTTGCCTATCACCCTCAAATTTTTAGTAACAAGCATTAATATTTTGCAAGTATGCAACATATGCATTTTGTGTAAGGTATCAGCAGTCACGAACATACCGTGTTAGGACAAGTTTATTTCTGTCTATTACATGCAATAAGTACGCACCAACTCAGATAATGTGAATTAGTAGGCATTTACCGGCGTATGAATTTACTGCATTTCCATGTCGTGCCGCAAAACGTCGTTACTAACGTGTTTGTGTTCTACATATCAAGAGATCCAAAAAAAGCTGATCCCCAGCGGGCTGTGGAATGAAAAATCACGTCTTTACTAGACTAACGGAATGTTTATAATGTCAATTGTCAATTTCAGGTTAGGTTGTGGTAGCTGGAATGAAATAATAATGAAACGTCATTTTTAGGAGCAGAAATCTCTTATTGAGCAACTGTAAAAGAAATGAATAAACCTGAACTAATGTAATGTTCGCAACAAATGTTGAAAATGTCTTCCTTCTTCCTCCAAACATTTCTGAGCTCGTCTTCTCATACCTTCAAAAACATTTTGTAATAATTGAGGTGAGTTGTTAATTTCTTGACAGTTTTCTTCAATTCTAAGTTTCATTTCGTTTAAATCATAAATTGGAGTTTTAAAAATGGTGTTTTTCAAATAGGACCATAGAAAAAAGACCAAAACAGTAATATCACAAGAGCGAGGGGGGCAGAGTGTTGCAGTATTCCTACTAATGATTCGGTCATCAAAATATTCGCGTTAAATATTAATTGTATCTGCATCATGCAGCTGCATGACCTGTTTCGCCATTCTGTTGCAGAAAACCATCCCGTAGCTCATCATCGTGAAGTTCATTTAAGAAAGGTTGTAATAATTCGTTCCTGTACCTTGCTGCAGTTAGCGTGCCTTCAAAAAATATTGGCCCAACTAACCTACGACGACTCATTCCAACCCAGACTTCTATTTTCTCGATGAAGGGGAGCTTCAATTGTAAGGTATGGATTCTCGCTACGCCAAATTCGCATATTCTGTGAATTAACATACCCATTAAGATAAAACCAGGCTTCGTCGGTAAAAAAGATTAAATTTAACTGCTCATCATTGAGATTATCCAAAAACCAACGACAAAACTGAACTCTTTTTGGGTAATCGTGTTGTAAAAGCTCCTGAACGGAAATAAATCGGTAAGGATGCAGATGCAAAGCTTGTCTCAATATTCTGTGGCATGTATCGTAACTTAAATCATCAACTTGTTGGCATAAATGTCTAATTGTTGTTTTTGGAGCCTCGTAAATTCGTTGTTTTACAGTTTCAATTAAAGCAGGTGCTATCTTTTTTGGCCTACCAGACCCTTCTTTCCTTCCGACACTTCCAGTTTCTCGAAAATTGCTGACTAAATTCTTAACCAAAGCATAAAATTTTCGGTATGTAATAATTTCATTGGGATACCTCTCTCGGAATTCCACAAAACAATGAGGAATCGAATAGGTCCGTTTTCCGTCAACTTGAAAGCCGTTCCGAAAGTAAGATTCAATAATGAATGCTCTTTGAAATGTATTAAAAATCATTTTAACAATCTGTCAGATTCGTATCAAAAAAAAAAGATAACTAATTTATCTAACATCATAAACATTCCTTTAGTCTAGTAAATACGTGACTTTTCATTCCACAGCCCGCTGAGGATCAGCTTTCTTTGGATCTCTTGATACTTGATTTATGTTTATTACTGTACTGTGAATTGACAAGTAAGTACAATGCCTAGGCAGTGTGTAAACAATGTCAACAGTTTTTGATATGTGTGTGGGGAACTAACGTTTAAATCGCAAAAACTTACTTTCACCCCACTTGTACGAGAGTTTACGAATTTTATTTCTGAGTTAAAGTGGGAGATCAAGATAAGTTATGGGCCCCTCACATATGTTGTAATACTTGTGTAACATTGTTAACAGGTTGGTTGAAAGGTACAAACGTTAAGTGCGCCTTGCAGTACTAATGGTGTGGAGAGAACAGAAAGACTACGCCACAAATTGTTACTTTTGCCTCACTAACATCCTGGGCATCGGACCGAAGTCCAACTATACCGTGCACTATCCCAATTTACCATCAGCTTTACGGCCCGTCGAACATAGTGAAGATCTTCCTATCCCAAATCCACCAGAATCTTGAAGTTTGGACGAAGAAGAACCTGAAAGCATCGCTGTTCCAACTGATGATATGCAATTTGCACAGGAAATTGACAATGATCCACTATTTCCAGCACCAGAATGTTCAACAAAACCACATTTGATTTTACAGACTGAACTGAATGATTTAGTTCGAGATTTAAAACTAGCAAAATCACAGTCAGCACTTCTAACATCGAGATTAAAACGAAGGAGTCTCCTCGAAGGTGACGTACATATAGCTCACTTCCGAAAACGTCAAAAAGGACTTACACATTGTTACGCTTAAGAAGGCACTTCGTTATATTGCGCGGATGTTGATAACTTATTTCACGCATTAGGACAGAAACATGAACCAAGCAATTGGGGCCTATTTAAAGATTCTTCAAAACTTAGCTTAAAAGCAGGTTTGTTTCACAACGGCAATAAATACCCATCTGTACATATAGGTCATGCCGTTCATATAAAGGAATCGATATACGATATATCCTAGAACACATCCGGTATAATGATTAATGACTATGAGTGGTCAATCTGTGGAGACCTAAAAGTGATCTTCTTCTTTGATTTCAGTTGGGGTATACAAAATACTGTTGTTTCCTGTGTGAATAGGACAGCCATGCACGAGATCGTCACTATGTACAGAAGGAATGGCAACTAAGTCAAGCACTAACTCCAGGTCAAAAAATATTACCAACGAACCACTGGTTGATCCTAAAAATGTATTTCCACCACCACTGCATGTTAAATTGGGCTTAATGAAAAGTTTGGTTAAAGCACTAGATCGGAACGGAAGAGGTTTCTTATATCTGAAACAGAAATTTCGGAAAGTTAGTGAGGGAAAAATTAAAGAGGCCATATTTGTGGGACCACAAATACGAGAAGTAATGAAAGATAGCGAATTTGTCAACTTGCCGAATGAAGTTGAACTAAGAGCATGGAGAGCTTTTACAACAGTTGTGGCCAATTTTCTTGGAAATGTCAAAGCTGAAAATTACAAAGATCTTGTGACTGAATTATTTAGTGCCTACAGAGAAATGAAATGTAATATGTCTTTAAAAATTCAATTTCTGGATGCTCATCTCGATTTCATTCCGGAAAATTTGGGTGCCGTAAACATGGAGAACGGTTCCACCAAGATGTTGCAACCATAGAAAAGCGATAGCAAGGCAAATTGAGTCTTAGTTTCCTTGCTGATTACTGCTGGACATTAATCCGTGATGCCCCAGAGACCAAAACATAAACATCCGTAACAACATTTTGAAGTAAGTGCAACATGAGGAACATATCGATATTGCTATATTTCTATACTGAAGGTCTAGGGTTCAGTTCCCTTCACATCGAATTTTTAACGGATTTTCTCTCTCACAAAGCAAACCAGCGGGGTATTCTAATTAGTACATTTTCTCTGGAGTAGAAGAATTTACACTTAAGCCACGTTAATCTGTAAGTCCTCTATGTTTGCATCACTTTAAATGCATCACACAGGCACGGGGGCGAAGGACACTATAGAAACGCAAAATTTTAACTTGTTTTGGTTTTACTGGATGTGCTACGATCAGATATGTTTTCTATTATTCAGCTTTCGTTTAAAGTATTTTATCGTATTTCAGTTATAACTTATAAGCGTGTGTGAGGTTACATTGTGCACAGGTAAGATCTCAAAAGTATAAATGATTTAGGAAATTTATAATTCGTGTTCCATTTGTACATTATAATTTGTAGGTAGTTTATTAAGCGTTCTCTTAGCTTTAGCATTCCTTGCTGTATTAAGCTTCGTAAATTTTGTATTACGTAATTGATGTAATAGTATATTAAGTATTAAAAACGGTAAATGTAGTTTACTGACCGAAGAAATATGTTCGGAGACTGAGCGGAGCGAAGGCCGCAATATTTGTTTGGCCCCTGTAAACTCTTAACGTTCGCGAACTTTCAAAGGTCAAATAAAACGAAATTTCACTCACTTTTACTAAATAGTCGTAGAGGTATCCAAAGTGACGTCTATTTAATAATTGCAGAGTAAAACCAAACGGTTTCCGCGGTTTTTTACAAACACTCGTTCCATTACATGTACCTACCAACCAGTAGAACTACATACCATCATGAAAACAGACATGATGAATAGACAAAAAAGGATTGATAGGTGAAAAAAGTATTATAAAAATACTATTGACGTCAACCCATGGTTTTTGTAGTTCTCGGATGATATTTTTATATGGCAAACAAGAAAAAACAAGATTCAAGTTTAACTGCCAAACTTTCCAAGTTGTTCTTAGATGTTTATGCACATTCAGGGATTTCCTTTCGGACTGTAATTTATTCATCAAAGTTATTTTTATTCTATGTTTACTATTTATTTATTTACATCTAATTACAAACTAAACTTAATTGTATACTACTATACGTGAAAATTAACTAAATTAACTTCAGTTTTATGCTGATGATGGTAATAATGCATATATTTTTATTTCCTTTCTCATTCACTTACTGCTTAGGTTTCTTTCCTGTTCCGCCCATGTGGTCGGGTAAAATTATAATTGGTTTTTTGCTCATCTAAACCGGTTGTTGGAGAATTTGCCTTGCTATATATAAATATAATTTGCTGAACCTGAAGACATATTCTTGTAAACTTAAGATGTTAAAAACATTGCCATGTAAGTGGCACTAACGAAAGTGCTTCTACGTTACAACTGCGCAAATATGTAGGTGGTTTAAATACTATTTCGTGTGTGTGTGTTTGTGTAATATATAGTGATGTTTCAGCAAAACAATGGTACCTGATGATGTGGAAAATGATCCAGATTTGGTCAATGACAACGGATTTAATATGCAGGATATGAGAGACAAATTACGCCTAATTTTTATGATTATTGCTTACTATTATGTGTTTTGAAAATAATTTTAATGTAAGTTAATATTTATTATACATAACATGATACGAATTAAAAGTTGATGATTAGTTTAGATATTGTAATGAATTTAATTACATAAGTGAGATTTTCTGAAAAACTATGAAAGCCTTCATTTGACATTTAAAAATCTTTACTTGTTTGTGTACTCTTCGCAGAAAAAATAAGGGATATGAGGGTAAGCACTCTTCATACTTGTATCCGTATATCTGTATCATCATTACACCCCCCCATCAAAAAACAATACTCATATGTTATGCATTTATACAGGGTGTATCGGAAGTACATTGACAATAACCACCCACATGTTTCTCGGACAAGCATACCTTTATACATTGTGCTTGATTGTAAAAATATTGGACATCAAAGACCTTGAAAAGTAGTTTTTTTCAAATTGTAGAACAATAGTTCGTTGGATGTATGTATGTTAAACTTGTTATACGAATCATAGAAAATAAAGGCTAATTTTTGATATAGTTTTGTTCTTCAATCGGTTTATATACATATTTTTAACGGTTCAACGAATTATTCCAAATAGTTACATAGAAACGAGGCGTTTATTTCCAAACATCTTTTGGAAGTTCATAAATTTTCACGGTAAAAACAAATCGCTATACGTGCTGCCGCCTGAACACTATTCAAAGTAAATTGACTTTGTACATTACTGAATGGACCACAAATACAAAACAATTCTTTAGAATTAATAATAAGACAAATTGTCAGTTAGAATATAATTCTAATAAAAAATTAGAAATTCTTCAGACGAAGAATATTTCGGCAGGTGAGTGGGCGCATAGCGATTTGTGTTTTTAATGGCTAAACTACATTAACTACGGATATTCAACAAAAAGAAGAATATTCAAAATCAATGTCTCTACTTCTAACAAATTGCTTAAGTAGTCCATTAAACCGTTAAAAATACAAATAGGTTTATGAATTATAGCTGCATTTTCCCAATTTTTGACTGATAATAAACAACAGTAAACCAAAAATTAGCCTTAATTTGAACAACACTTTTTTTATTTATTAGAAACATTTGAATTTCATGGTCGATTCACCTTAACGAAACATTTTGTGAAGAGGTAAGTTAGGCGAATTGTACTATTTATTTAATTCATAGAATCCCATACTTCACCAAAGTATGGTTATGGAAAATTAAATTTTTAATAAATAACTCAACAATGTTCTTCCAATATCTTTTAGCTTTTTATCTAATTTTAAGACTATTAAAACTATAATATTAGCTAAGTACGGTTGTATATATTACCTTATACCTGCAAAACTTAGTAAAATGGTAGTCCTAATATTTAACAGAACGCCCCTAATATTTTCTGTAATCAGATATTTTTATCGTGGGATTTTAATGCTAAAAACCTTCTCTGGATTTTCTGTCGTTCGGATTCGACGTCAAACTGTAGGTCCCCCGTGTTTCTACCTTAGCTCTGAGGAGAAACACCTGGCAGAGAAGAGACCGATGCCCAGCAGTGGGACGAAAAGGCTGCTGGCAATGATGATGTACTGAAGGTATTGTTAGTAGAAGTAGAATATAATGTACATTTTTACGAATTTATATAACAATAAAAATCAATCCGAAAAAGTTGCACATTTGTGATTTTTAATTGCAAAAGGGAAGTCTTTTTATTTTACTAGAAATTTGTTTATTTTTTCATTTATATTTCAACTAGTATATTATGTACCTTCCAATTCATTTCTACTCAACCTCTGAACATATGGGATTTACATGTATAGATATTAGGTTGAAGTATGAAATACCGGTATTATGCTGATACTGTTGATAAGACTTTTTTTAAGAAATTCTGCATAACATGTTAATTTAAAATAAGTCATTGTGGAAACAAAACCCGTTTAGTACACAGAAGCAATCACGATGGTTACATTTATACATTGTGCGATATTGTTATACATTTTGTGAAGTTAAAGTTAAATTTAAAAACAAACTTTAAAGTGTATTGTAATGCCCACTGAAGAGAATCGTAACAGCTACGTATAAAACTCAATTTCAAAATTACGTTCTTTTCCTATGGATATTTTTTCCATGGGTTTATTCTTGGATTTTTCTTTAGACCTTTTCGTTGAAATTTAGCTACTACAAATAAGTGTGCATTGTATTTCGTGGTTATTCAACGGCGAGTAGGTACAGTTCATTTTGAACTGAAACTGTAACACTGTATCACATTCTCGAAAAATTCTTAAGCAATTCCATAATATTTTTACATAGGTAGCAAGCGATTGAAAATGGTGTATTTAAAGTTCTCGTAGTGTTCTTACTCGAAGCAGATTAAGATAAACATTTTTATTATGTGCCATCACAATTTTAAGAGTAGAAGATCGGAGTCTTAATTCTTTTCGCAAATAGTTACATCTCTGTTAGCTTTGCTGTTTTAATTAATGTGTATAAAATGTAATATTTTATTTATATATTCATATTTCCGGTTTATTTAACGTCATTTAAACCTGTTTAACGTTTTAATAGCACCAATCTTCTATAAATAGATTTATGAAGGTATTTACAGTTGAAAATGTGTTTAATGCAAATGCATTTCGCTATATGTATATACAGGGTGAATAAAAGGTAAGGAACATCGATGGTACAGCATTAAATAATAAATTTACCAAAAACAGTTTCGAACAGAACGTTCCTATCAAGTTATCGTCATCGACATTTTTTTTTAATTGCAGCCTATACTTTTTATGGCATGGCCAGTTAGTGCTTTTTATTCTCTATACAGCCATGTAAAAATATCATACATTTGCATAATAAAAATTTCAAGAACAATCACGATAAACATTTATTTTTATCACTGACAACATTTTTCATCAGGTACACTTATTGCAAAATAAACAAAAGCCAATAGCAGGTCCACCAATTAGTAAAGTAGTTTCAAATCATATTTAACATCAATTTAAGAAAACAAATGTTGAAACGGTTCGCCATTCACTGTTTGACAGTGGTCAATACCATCAGAAAATCCTAGAACTCCTCGAAGCATTTTGAACTGTAGCAGGTGATATTGCTCGTAATGCTCGCCGATACCAATTTTTAGATTTTCCAAATTGTTTGGTCTGTTTTATACACTGTACTTTTAAGATGGCCCGATAGAAAGAAGTCTAGCGGGTTTTGATCCGGAGATCGCGCTGGCCTATCCTATCCACCTATTTGTAAAAATTCCATCTAAATATTGATGAACATGAATGCCATAACGAGGTGGAGCACCATCTTGTTGTAACCAAATTCTATCGTTTGACGTGTCCGGATTTTCTGTATTTGGAAATAAAACGGCTAACGCGGCAACAAGTTCAAACTCCAAAAACTCCAAATACCGATCAGCATTTAATGTGCCATCAAAGAAAAACGGACCAAGAATTCTGTCTCCTATAATTCCCGCCCACACATTTACTTTTTGTGGATACTGTGTGTGTAATTCTTCCATCCAATGTGGGTTATGTCGCGACCAATAACAGGAATTGTGCCGATTTACAGCACCATTTAAAGAAAATGTGGCTTCGTCGGAGAAGATAATAGAATTCACAAACTGTGGGTCGTTATGGCACCTGTCCATCATTTCTTCATAATACTGAACTCTGCTATCAAAATCATCTTTCTGATAATTCTTAACCTTATAAGGATGAAAGTTTTCTGTATGTAAAATATTCAGTACAGTTCCTTGACTAACTTTATTATCCAGGGCTAATTGTCTGGTTGAAGTATGGGGATTTTCGGAAACTGTAAGCACAATGTCCAACATTTTATCGTCTGTTGCTATTTTTGGACGGCCAATTTTATCCAAATCATTGACGTGGCCCGTTTCTCTAAATTTTCTATTAATTTTGGTTACAGTGGACCGCGTAACAGGTTCACGATTTGAATATATAGTATTAAATAAAGAGCACACATCGTCGTGAGTTCTCTTTGTATCACCGTACCCGATCATCACCAAAATTTCAATACGTTCAGTTTCTGTTAAACGTACCATGATTAGAAATTCGTATTTAACATAGGACACAGACTAAATTTTAATCACTTATTAATGTTAACTGTCACCGAATTGACATTACAGATTTGCATTTGTTCAATTTTAAACATTTTCCAACAATTCCCTACTATTGTCTTTTGTTTACCTTCTAATAAAAGTGTGTAAATGATGAAAAATGTTGCCAGTGACAAAAATAAATGTTTATCGTGATTGTTCTTGAAATTTTTATTATGCAAATGTATATTTTTATATGGATGTATAGAGAATAAAAGCACTAACTGGTCATGCCATAGAAAGTATTGGTTGCAATTAAAAAAAATGTCGATGACGTCATAGCTAAAACACATGACAATCGAAGAAAAAATTAAAAACGTAAAATTGTGGCAAATAACTTGATAGGAAACTTTTGTTAGAAACTTTTTTTCGTTAATTTATTATTTAAGGCTGTAGCATCTATGTTTCTTACTTTTTATTATTAATATATAAGTTCTGTTTCATAATTTTTATGTTAATGTCGATCTGTTTCATAATTCTGATGTTAATGCCAATGTAAGTTCTGTTTGATAATTTTGATGACAATGTTCATGTAATTTCTGTGTTGTGATTAGTTTATAAGAGTGTTTAAACTGTTGCATCGGTGAAGCAAAATTTGTAAAACTCTTAGAGAGGGAAAATGCTATGATATTATTATGAGCGGGCTTAGATACTAATTGGGCGGGGGTGCTATCTAAAGGTTTTATTGTTATTTGTTGTAAATTAATAATATTTTAAAAAATGGGTTTTGACAGCATGGCAGTTAGCCCATCTGTCATAATCTTTGTATTTTGATTGGTAGTTAAGGAGTTTCTTAATTGTGTATGTCAGATAATAGTTATTTATTGTATAAGACGATAAAATTGTACTTTATGTTTGAGAGTGTTTTTTAGCGTCGAGACGTCAGTCGAGACGCTAATTACGCTCGAGAAGATAATGCGATTTTATCGTCGTGTGCAATACAACATTTTTTCTATAGCAAGACTTCAATAATTCAGGTGAAAAATAAAATTTCAAAGAAAATTGTAATTTTTGGCACAAAAATCGCAACTGTGTTGCTCCGTTACTACGGATATGAATTACTCTGTCAACAAATGTCAAACAAATTTTACATTCGGTTTTTGTGGAGTGTTCAGTATTTTTGCGTTTTGTGTACGAAGTGAATACGAAATGTACGGAGAAGAATTAACACAAGAAGAAGAAAACTAATAATGTTAATTGTAAAATTACACTTGTTGTTAATCCTTCGAATTAATGTGTTTGAATTTGTAAATTTAATTGAATAAAAAAAGTTAAAACATTTTATCTATCCTTGCTGTTAAAGTGTTACTTTACCTACCCTAGCGGTTAAAGTGATACTTTATCTACTCAAAAGAGTTGCTATAACAACATTTTAACATTAGCTATAGAAAAAAGTGATTATTTCTTATTTCGTACGTAGACCTGTCACACTGTATTTTATTTTCTAAACTTTTAATATTACGGTAATAAAATAAGGTATTTAAAAAGCTGCTATCGCTATCGCTCCATAAAATATACCATTAAGACCAATAGATAACTTACAAACGGTGTGCTATCCAGCAGGAAAAGAGCAAACAAAAGGAACTTTTTACAGCAAGTTATTAGTGATACTGTAGAAGAAAACACTCGTAAGTTTGCATTTTGTGTTGTTTATCATTTTCGAAGATTACAAGCACAATGTAACAATGGTATGCTCTTTTCTGCGACATAAAATTATATGGTCGGCCTTTATCACCTGCTCTCCTACGTTTAACGGTTGAATGCTTACACCAGTATACTACAGAATGTCACTCAAACTTACTCACATATTTAATAACAAAATAAGAATATTCGCCTCGTATAAACACACATTCACTAATGGAACTTTATCCTGTTTACGCCGATCATTTGTAAATTTGGGTGCGCCATCTACATTTGCTGACATTTCCCAATATACTATAAATCGGTAAATACAAATAACTTCCCTAAAATTCGATTGCAATTATTTAAAGTGAGGACCGCATCCTTATCAATTAGCAGCAAGCTCGCAGTAGAAAGCAATGCTGTACAATTCACAATAAACAGGTAAACATCATTAGACTCAAGTAAAATCAGACAAACGTCAAAAATAGCCATCAATGTTTATCCCTGAATCATAAAAATGAAGAGCCTCCCGTCTTAAGCCATAAAACTTGATAAACTGTAGCTAAAAATATTTATCCGCCAAAACGCAGTTAACGCAAAGGTTTATTCGCAATCAAAGGGAAGTAAACAACCGTAACACTTCAGGGCAGCTGCGGTAATTAAGCCTTGAAACGGTAATTAAGCGCTGGGGTGGCAATTCATAATTTTGCAGCGACTTTGCAGTGACAAATCAAGTAATCCGGACACGGAAATATCGCCGAGGCTCTGCGGTAATCGAAAGCTCTCATCGGTGATAATTCATATTCAGTTAATGCTTAGGAGCGGATCTGTAAGGGCCGCTATTTAGATCGATATGCTCGGTATATCATCAGATTATGCCATTAGTACGTGAAAATCGTGCCTAATTTATTACTAGTTTTATTATACGTAGGAGAAAAGAAGTTGTGTGAAAATATTTATTGATATGCTGAGCACGCCCTCGCACACGTGCCTTGACACCAATAATATTTTATCATAAGTAATATTTATATAACTGGTTATAATGGCTTTCCTCTAAATTAAATAATGTATTATGGTTCAAGAGTAATACCTAATATGATCATTATTTATCTAACACAAATCAACTTGCTGAAAAATAAGGTAAGTACACCGTTGTCCAGATAATTATTTAACATACAAGTATTTGACACATAACACCAAGTAATTATTTAATAAAATAGAAACGTGGGCGTTGCACACAGGGGCGGCATGTGCGACGGAACGTGCCATTGTTGGTCACGTTCCCGATCGATCGATCAGAGATGCACCGCTGGTGCACTGGATTTCGATTAAATTATTCACGTATTCCAGTAATTAGTTTATAGGATGATGCACATTTCAGAGTATGGAGAGAATGAGAGGTTTGGTTCGTTGTAATTGTACAACAAGTAACTGACAAACCACAACATTAAATAAATAAGAGGCAAAGCAGCTTCCCTCCAAAATTCGTTCCGCTTTGGGAAACTTTTTGAACGAAACCGTCTGATAAACCATCTGTACTAATCCTTCTTCATCATCATTGACAGCCTTTTTGTCCCACTGCTGGGCATCGGCCTCTTCTTTGCCACTAAAATAGATTCACTGTTGCTAGGCCACTTATACCAATATTAGCAGTTCTGAAAGGGTAATAATTTATAATAATCATGCAATCATATAGCGTGAATTCAAAAAGTAACCGTATAAGGGTTGGCCATGGAAAATTAAAGTAATGTCTAATGCAAGCTTTAAAATTCATTAACTGTCATCACTGTTATTGTTGTCATAAGTTCATATTGAAAATTCAATTAAGTTACAATTATAATGGTTTTTACAATAGAACACAAAATATTTATGATTGAATCATATTTTCGAAATGATGTTCGAGAGAACGGCGAATGGATTTACAGTGCGGTGCCATGTTTAGAGGAATTTCAGAAACAATTGCCAGATATTGCTGTCCTGGAAGGAGATTTTTACAGCGCACTTAGAAGATGTGTTGATGTATTCCGAGATACAGGGAGCATTACTCACAGAAATAGAGCTGGAAGGCCAAGAGTTCGTGCTCAAAATACAGTTGATGATGTTCGTCAACGTTTGAACGAGCACTCCACTACATCACTACGTACACTTTCGCAAGAGACTGGTTTATCATTAGGAACTTGCCATACTATTGTCAAAAAAGATTTAATGCTGTTCCCATACAAAATTCTTGCTTTACATGAGATGCTGCCAGCAGATCACAACAGGAGAATTTTGTATTGTCAGTGGTTCCAACAAAACTTAATGAACAACGACGAATTGCTAAATTTAAAGTTTTTTTCAGACAAGGCCCGGTTCACCCTTTCAGGGTATATAAACTCACAAAATAGGAGGTTATGGAGTGCTGCAAATTCGCATACTTTTCACGAAACTCCCATTCACCCTTTACAAGTTGGTGTTTGGATTGCTGTGTCTCGAAGACGTAAGACCCATATTTTTCCACGAAACTGTTACTGCTCAGAGATACCAGAATCAGTGTTGGGTAAGATATTTTTTTTTGTATCTAGATCCAGATACAGGTACTTCTAAAAAAGTGTATCTAGTTACAGATACAAGATACATTTTACTACGTGTATCTAGATACAGATACAAGATACTTTAAAATGTATCTAGATCCTTCTCAGATACAAATTAGATAC
>JABXWE010021041.1:0-16956 GCA_014611495.1 Limonius californicus | reverse complement strand
GGGGGGGGGGGCAAATAACTGATTAATCATACAGTCCGATTGTTTTTCAATGTGAATCAATCCATATAACCGTTTAAAATATTATTGTGAATGTGCGACAATGTTTTTCCTTGCGCAGTTATAGCAATATTTACTAAGCTCTATTGGGGCTACTTGTACAATCGGCAGTTAAACCATAGTCAAAATTGAATCAAGGATCACGTCTAATTGTGCGTAACCTTAGGGTCCTTGGGTTAAACATTCGTTTCGCTGAAACATGGATACCAGTGGTTTAACCCAAAGTCAGGCGATGCAGAAACGATTCTAACATTAAATATTTGTTGTGTCGACTAAACAGTACAACACTTTCAATGGAGAATGTGCTTAGGATTTGGCTGTTGATCAAGATAAGCTGGAATTAATATCAAAGGATATGGCATATTATCCCTAAATTTGGACTGTTTATCCGATTCAACAAGGTTTCGGATTTTGGAAACACCTTCTCCTAAAAATTAAAAATTAGATTAGAAATTCAGCAACAACAAGAAACGGGGTCATTGCAAAGGACGTACTTCACAATATAGCACGTGGAAACTTTGATTGAGCAGCATCGACAATGAAATAAAAGCTGTAAAGCTATGAATACCATTCAAAGCGTTCCTCAAAGTGTTCTTTGATTGATGATTATTTTGTCAGACAAATTCCGACGTACTGCATTTATACAAGGTGTAACTAAAATGGGAGAGAAATTTCCACATCAAAACAACTAAAGAAGTTCAGATAAACATGGGTCCGGAAATGTTTCGTTATGGAGTTACAGCCTTCTAAAGTAAATAATAATTGGAACAATGTTTTGAAATTGTATGTGCATACATTACTTATCAAAGCTGCAGATTACGGCCTAGTTTCGTTTGATTAAGTGCACCAGGGGTCTCAAGGGGGAGCTTCAGATACTATTTTCTACCACGTGTTTTACATTATTTGGTTTTTTTGACAATAAACAACAGCAACAGTACTCAGAAAGATACTGCTGTTAAAAGTCGATAAACCCAACTGTTTTCGAGATAATTCAATTTTTATGTAAAATCGAAGTATGTACCATGAAAGTTTGGAAACTTCGTACTATGGCGATTAAATTCGCAGCATAGATTCAGTACAACAAGACATAACAGAAGCACATGTAAACATTTATCCGCAATCGTTCAATCGTTCAGTTTACAAGATACAACCTATTTAGTGTCGATAAGTAAGGTTATGTATAGATAAAATAATTGTTGGGTTGTACCTCGTAAACTAAGCGTTGGGGGGCAGACGTTTATCTGAGCTTCTTTTATTGTCTTGATGTCCTGAATCTATGCAGCAAATTTAATCCACATAGTACGAAGTTTCTAAATTTTCATTGCCACTCGATTTTTCATAAAAATTGAATTATCTGGTAAACGGTTGCGTTTACCGACTTTAACAAGATTACCTTCTTTGGTACTTCTGCATGTTAACTAAGATTGTATTGTTAAAATAAGAAGAAGAAAATAATGTAAAAAATATTAAGAAACTAGTACCTGATCTTCCCATCTGAGACGCCTCTGGTGCACTTAAAATGAAGCTAGACCCTAATTCGCAACCTTGTTCAAAACTTCAAAACATAAGTACAACGATTACCATAATTACATGCAGAAAAGTTATCGGACAAATCTCACTTTAGAGTCTGTAACTCCGTAATGAATGATTTTCGAACTCATGTTCATATAAAGATTTTTTCTTGTATTGTTGTAGAGAATTCGCTCCCAGTTTGAGCAAGCATTTAAGTAAAATCATGTATAATGAATAGCAGATAGTTGTAAAATATTGACTTCAATTAGAGTATAATAACTCGTACATAACGAAGATATGTATAAACTATATGTGCATATTGAAAACTGTTCAAATAATAAAAACCATTTGGCATTTAATAATAAAATCTATGAACATATAGTTACTAATAAAAAGTACAAGGTTTTTATGTACATCTTAAAGGAGAACAATAAACAATTTAATCACTGTTTTACTACCTAATCTTTGGGATAAGGGTAAATTTTAATAGAAATTATGATAATTATTAGGAATTTGATGCTATAGTGCTTCCATTGTTAATAGCGGGCTACTGGATTAAATAGAATATAACAATAAGAATACTGTCTCTCCCTTTTTGTTACATTAGTTATGTGGGAATTTTAAATATGCTCCCTGTCTGTTTACGAGTTACCGAAACAGAAGATGAAGTTGTCTAAGTAAAAGAAAGATGCGGATATGCTCGTTTACCTGTCTGCAACCGGTCTAACAGCGAAAACAGATTATTGCGCGATAAAGGATCTTACGAAGGCATTGAATATGGATGGTTATTATAACCGTTCGTATTCTTATATCTAACGTCCCAACAAAGAAAATCAAGAAATTGACGGTGGGCTTAAAAATACATGTCTGTTAGCAGTTAGCAAAAATCGGTTAAGGTTAGTAAGTTAGTTATTTGAGGTTTCAAAATAAATTACAATACTGAAAGATTTATTTAAAATAACAAACAATATTATTCTGATAACTGCTTAAATATGTGTTTGGTCGCGCTTCGTGTGTACCGTACAATCGAAAATGAAAATTGGGGTAGATTGTGATAAATACCTTGCAGTTGCATTACTGTTTGCCAACTCGCCGCGAGTTTAACTGATACAGCAGTTAAGTATCAATTAACGTCTTTGGCCTTTGTGAATTAAGAGTCACATAATTATGCGTTTGGCTTCTTCTTAATTCTGGTTAACGTAAAGTAGATTTTTTAACGTTTTCATGTCTGAAGAATTTTCCATGCTCATCAAACAGAACAGGACTATACTTTTCATAACGTTGTCGCTAATCATTTAGTGTAGTTTTTCTTGTCTCTTTGCGTTTAACTACTACTTGTCGGTAAGAAAGAGCACCGATTTCGAAATGATAATCAAAGCGTAGTTTAATTCATTTTTTAGATAACGTTAAAGAACAAACATTTCGTTACAGCAGGTAGTATAAAGCGATTACCGAAAAGGCAAGCGATAGAAGGTCGGCTAAATGGGACAAAAGTTCCCTCTTTAGAAGTGTACTTTTAATCTATTTTTGGTTTCTAAAACTTCTGCGAAAGCGATTAGTTGATTAATTTCTGTTAAATGAAATAACTGATTCGGAAATAAGAGGCAACAACAACATTATAGGAAAAAATAGTAAATACTTTTTAGTACTACATATTAACTAAATATACATATATATAAAATCGTTGAAAATTAAATAAGGTATTTATTGAAGAAAAACTCAAATACACAAAGTCTAGAATATTGTTGGTAAATACAACTAAAAATATAAAGTTTTTCTGTATTCCTACCCCTAGACGAATTATGAATTTTACAGAAATTGGTTAATTACACTTTTGCCCTCATCTAGTATGCATATTTTGGGGAAAAGTGGTAAAAGAAAAATAGGGTTAAAGTATATTTCTGAATAGACAACTTGTGTCCCATCGAACTAACCGTCTCTCTCTGACTATTTCGAAGCTATGATAGACAATCTGTGTATAATTATTACTCCCGTTAAATATTTAGAATATACAGCAATAAAGTAACCCAATCCACGGCTTTGCTTAGTTGGCACCTTTTTTTGACAAAACGAAGAAATTATGAATAAAATTGAAATGGTAGTACGGAACATTCGCTTTTTATTCGAATTTTAAATTTCATTATGGTTTCGTGAAAAGCATAATAAAAGAATGCGGAATTTGAAAGGAAGTCCATTAAGACTATATAAACTTTACCGCCTAGTACATTTAAATACTTTGCAATCAAAATTTAACCGTTTTCGGTAAATTTCATTAGAAGTAGGAACAGCTGCGCTTTTTCTTTGTTCTTAAATAAACAGCTTACATTTTCCGGTTTGCGGTGACGTTTTACGGAAAACAATTACATGAGTTTGTTAGAATTAAGTTCGTTATTCCGTTATTGTAAGTACTTAAAGCCACCATCCCTATTGATCCCAGCCCGCGATTCCATTTCAGTGTTCAGTTCAATGACTACCGAAGCGCTAAAATTACGTGGGAGCGAGGAGGATCGAATCCTCTAAGCAAAGATCTCCGTATAAGGTTGAAATCTTGGCTTTAGTTTTCAATCTGTAAAGCCAGGATAACAAAAGCATTTGTTAATGACAGCTGTACCTTGCATTTAGTCTCTTGCGGTCTTAAGACGATGAGCTTATAGTGGATCCGAAATTGGTAGTCTGTCGACAGAGGATTGTATAGAAATTCTAACCGTATAAATAGCGTAATTACATATCCGTAATTGATTCATTACAACGGTTTACTATTCCACCCAATGGTTATATTCAGTTGTATGTAAACCCTTCATTATTCATGATTACCATTCTAATGGGATACGTTTTAAATAAAAATGGTCATGTTCGTACACATAATAAGCGAAGTGTGAAATGTTTTATGTTAGATTGGAAGCTGGCACTTAAAACAGGTACGCAGCGCAATTTTTCATTCCATGCCTATATTGCGGCAATATGGAAGTAAAATACTCTTGCTCTACTTATTTATACAGGGTGGTTGAGTTGTCTTTCTACAATAAATATTTCTTCCAGGAAGAATTTTGATTCCTCAAAATACTTTTTCGTATTGTTTGCAATCCGCCAGACAATAACATTTCCACAACATAAAGCAATGGTGAACACAAACATACTTTCTTGCACTAATTTAAAAGCTGAAGGCAAAACAGCAAAAATATTATTTAGTACAGAAATTGGCCATAATGATTACCCGACTTACAACATTAGTTTTTATAAATACCGCGTTTATTCACTGTATGGTGCACATGGCTAGTTTTTTTGTTTAAAATCATGGAGTTGCCAAAGGCTAATTCCATGAATCCCATCCCAACCAGCTTATCCCGACTCAGCATATTTTTTGGTATACTGGGGTCTAACACCCCCCACCCTTCGAAAACCACATGCCCCACCCTTGAAATACCACATGCCCCACCCTTGAAAAGCCAGATGCACCAACTACACTAAAACACCACAAACACCCTGGGAAAGTGCAATGCTCAAAATTCGAATCTGAGCGGTTTTGGTATATACAGGGTGTCCCATGACGTAAGGTCACCACTTCGTGTACGTAATCTTTAGGCCAAATATAGTTAAAAATTCTGATAAAGTTATGCCGTAAAGTAAACCGTTTTCAAAATATTGAGTATTACATTATTATTTATCAAAAAATTACAATTTCAGAAAATCCAATATTTATTTTTATTTTAATTTAAATTCACTGTAAATATTATTCAAAATGGCCACCGTTGCTCTCACACATTCTGGCTCATCTTGAGAGAGATCTGGTTGTCCTACGTTACATATCATTGTTATTCGGAATTAGTTCTGCTGCCTCAAAAATGCGTCTCCTAAAATCTTCAACAGTCTCTGATGGTGTATACCATATCAATTTCATATTCAGCCTGTTCAAGCCATTTTACCTACAGAGTTCACTAGTCGGATGGAATTTTGCCGCTGGATCATTCAAAATCGAAACCTACATAATAGTAATATATTCACGGATGGCCATTTGGGAGGATTGTTAAATGATCCGCACTTTGCGTTATGTGTAAGGACGCCCCTAAGATCTCCGGATTTAACTTGTTTAGAGTATCATTTGTGGGGCCATATGACAGTTATGGTATACCAAACACCAACAGAGACTGTTGAAGATCTTAGGAGACGCATTTTTGAGGCAGCAGAACTAATTCAGAATATAAATGACATTTTAGGTAGGGCAACCAGATCTCTTTTAAGAAGAGCTAGAATGTGTCTTGAGAGCAACGGTGGCCATGTTGAACAATCTTTATAGTGAATTTAAACTAAAATAAAAATAAATATTGGCTTTTTTGAAATTGTAATTATTAAATAAATAATAATTTAACACTCTGTATTTTGAAAACGGCTTACTTTAGGACATAATTTTATTAAAATTTTTAACTATATTTAGTCTAAAGATTACGTACACCAAGCAGTGACATCACGTCGTGGGGCACCCTGTATATAGAGAATATCTAGAATGTCAAGCGGCTTCCGCGGTCTGCGCCACTGGTTCTAATATAATAGTGAAACTAAAAAACAATATTGAGATAGTGACCTCAAATGTACATAAAGGAACCCTTTAAATCATTATATTAGCTAGCACTGTTTGACCCTTTTTTCCGAAATTGTATCGGTCAGTTTAATCGGGACAGGAGACTTGAAATCACATATGATTACTATAGGCGCAGTGCCGGGGATTCACACACTGACTGACGAGCATTCACATGTAGACATCGTTAGGAGTGTTGGAGAATAGTGGAGTTAACGTATATTCAGTAACAGCTACACCAAGCTATGCGCGTATGCACTATATGGTAGAATAGCTTTTGTACAATTTTATTTAAAAATGTATAAACCTTGCTAAGATGTCATACAATAACTTGACACTTTCAAGTAAAATTGTTTTGCTGGATAAAATGACATGCTACCCACATAACACAAGTCATCGTCGGCTCTTTGCATATTATTTTGCTTTAATTTATATTTTTGTCCATGAATTTACTAAAGTGTAAAAGAAACACTCATTTTTTATATTATTATATTTTGTGTGGAGCTTGGCATTTGTGTCATTAAAGACGTTTTAAAATAAGTATATGAACCATACAATCATATATCGTTTTATAATACAAGATACTGTGCGGCCGTGGGCTAGAGGTTAGCGCGTCAGACTTTTACGCTGAAGGTCCTGGGTTCAATTCCCGGGACCGGAACATCGGATTTTTAACGGCCGTTCTCCCTCGCAAGGCAATGGCAAACCAGCGAGGTATTCTGCCTAGTAAATCTTCTCTGGAGTAGAAGTGTTTACACTTCCCGTGGTTCGGAGCCCACGTTAAACTGTAGGTCCTCTATGTGTGTGACACTCTAAAAACGCGCAACACAGGCATAGGAGAGAAGATCGCTACGTCTCGTAAGAGATAAAGCACTCTAAGAAGGAAGAATACAAGATAAATTAGAAGTTTTAATTTTTTCTGCATTTTTAAATTGCTTTTGTGAAAACTGAAAATCTAAGCCATAGTGCTTCAGAAATTTTGAGTAACATTTGGGTTAGACTTTCATAACACCATTTGCCTATGTATATTTTCAGTGTGTTTCTCTACGACCTTAAAAATTAGGTAATCGTTTTTAATTCTGGTTTCTCAGAATGTAATTCTTCGCAAAAATGTGCGTTCGGCGTAGAGTTAAATAAAGTGCATTTAATACTAGTATTAGTCATAGTTTGTGAAACAAAAGCATTCTAACAAATTACAGAAATGCTTCATAAAACGCAATTTCATTATTACATAATTACAAGCCGTTAATAAAACAGCCGAATATTACATTTAGTTTTTAGGAATACCCTAAAAAAACAAATTTTCATATGGTGTTATGATTTTGTTAACACGGTGTAGTTTCAATTATAATGACTTTTAACAACATTTAGTTAACGTTCGTTGTAAAAAACTCATCTGCCAGTTTCCAGCTTTGTTAATAGCTTCTACAGGATGTGACAATTATTATGAGGCATTTTCTCGAAATCAAGTCAAAGCACACCTTTTTATAGACAATAAAGCAATTATCCTTCATCTAAGTCCCGTTATCCAATAGGGAATATACAGCGTGGTCATAAATGAATGATTAAATAGACCGTACTTTAATTCATCACCTACCAAAATATTGATACAATTTAAAAAAGAAATAGTCCAGTTAGCTTTGAATTTCTTCGTTTCACAAAAAAAAGACTAATTATAAAGTTGTATCACCAAAGTAGTTGAATTATTCTTACTTCAATGGTTTTATGCGAAAGAGGAACAGGGAACTTCCGCATAGAACACTTTACAAACCAATGTTAAAAGGAAAGTATTCTGGATGACGAAGACGATCTCTGAAAACGGTGAAAGCTTTTCGCCACGTATTTATAAAAACTTCAAAAAAATCCATACGAAGTGATGTGGAATTCGGTATTCCACATTTTACGGTGTATGAAATTCACCGTGAGGTCTAGAAAATGAAAGCATATAATATTCTAGTTTTATATCTACTTGGTGAAGCAAAACGTAAGAGAAAAGCAATACTGATCTCGATTTTACTGTAATTAGAAACAAAGTCAAATTATGTTTATAATCTGGTTTGTAGCGATAAAGCCACGTTTCATATCTCCCAAAGAGGAAATAAACAAAGGCGTACATTTAGCATTAACAAGTCTGCATGAGAATGAACATAAATGATATTCACCAAAAGTTAATCTATGGTGTGCTTTATTCTAAGATCACATTTACGGAAACAAACGAGTTTAGAACAGTTATCTACAAAATGCTGCAAGATGTGTTTGGAACACAGCTTGCACTAAATTTTCTGAAGTCGTGTTTCACCACGATGGCGTAGCACACCCTTTTGCTTTGATTGTTAATAGATTTCGGATCAGACATTTTGTGAATAGGATTATTGTAGTCAGATAACGCCACTCGAATTTTTCTGCAGAGATATGTTAAAATAACGTTTATGGAACGAAGTAATAACACTTAGAATAGCTTAAAAGACTTGAGAGTCAATAGCTTCAGTTACATGTAACCCGGCAGGAATTAAGGAATCGAATTCAGTTCATCATTAAGAGAGACCAAAATATATGCAGTCTTTAAGGCTAAAATATGCACATATCATTTTAAATTTAATATTATTATGAAGCTTTCGCAGGCCTTAGAGGCCCTTTTATATTGTTTTATATTCTTAATTTCTAAAACAATGTTTAATTAAGGATAGGCCAAACATAAACAATCAAACTAAAGAACAAAGTAAAAAAATTACAATAATACATTAATAATTATATACTTTTTTTAATATAATAACTAAACTAAGCACATACATTGCGATCGTAAAATGTCCTTCCCTCTACTAACTTTTGAACGACTTGATATTCCTTAACAAACTTTTGTGTGCTTTAATGGGAGGCTAAATATTTTAATTTTATATCTTTCAAAATGACGGCTAGGCGCCATCCTGAACTATTTTTTTAAATGTCAATAGGGGTCGAGTGACACTTCATTTGAAAGGTGTCTTTGCGTAGAGTATAATTCTATATTCTGGGAAAACTTTATAGATTCAAAAACAAATGACAGACTTCCAAATTATCTGTTTCTGATATTAAGCAAAACGCTAACAAAATGTAGGAAGCGAAACAACAAAAGTAAAATAATTGAAATAATTAGTCTTTCTGTTATGTCACTGTAATTCAGTTATTGTGTTTGCTCACGTTTGAGTGTTAAAACCGGTGATACTAACAATAATTATGGCTAATGTTCGAACTTTGCAGGAAAGACCTGAAGCAGTTTTTATTTTAGCTGAAGACAATCGAAACTTTCACGAAGCCGAAAGAATATTTAATGAACGTTTTCCCGATAGTCCTATTTCGAGGACGTATTTAAGAGAACTTGTGCAAAAATTTATTAACACGGGAAGTATGCAAAACAGGAAAAATCCTGGACGACCCCCAATTTCAGAAGACAAACAAATTCAGATAGTCGATGATATGGTAGTACATTCCTAGCAATCAACTTCACATGTAGATGCGATATGTGATGTATCGGCGACCACTGTCAAAAAGTTTTTAAAACGGCATAAGTTCCATCCATACAAAATAAAGATTTTACACCGATTGATTGAAGATGATCCGGATAGATGCATTGAATTTTGTGAGGTCGTGACCCAAACCATTTCAAGAAACCCATCCTATCTTCGCAATATCTAGTTGAGTGACGAATGCACATTTTTTTTTAAATGTGTTTGTTAACAGACATAATGTAAGATATTGGTGCGATGAAAATCCCTATATTTTCCGGGAAAGTCACACCCAATTTCAGCAAAAATTGAATGTCTGGATAGGAATACTTGGCGACCATATCGTAGGTCCCTTATTTATGGACGGAAACCTCATCCATCCGTTAATAGTTGAGTTTGCTGAAAATAATCCAGACGAATTTGCCATGGATATCATATTCCAACAAGAGCAGAGAAGTTCGCAATTATCTCGATGCAACTTATCCTCGTCGTGGTTCAACAGAATGGCCTCCACGATGCCCTGACCTGACTCCGTTCGACTTTTTTTGTGGGGGTATCTTAAGTCAAAAGTTTTTCAAACAGAACCCGATTCCCTTTTGGATTTACGACGTAAAATAACAGAGGCCTGTGCAAATACCGGAGTTGGAACTTTCCCGAAAGTACGGGAAAAGATATTAAATAGGTTTTTCTATTGCCAAGAAGTTCAAGAAGCACATTTATTAAAATAGCATTACTATTTATTTTTTGTTGTGTTTTCGAATCTTCTTCTTCTTCTTCTTTAATGGTGAACATTACGAAAGCATACCTTTTTTACTTTAATTCTTAGTTTTTTCCATAAACTTGCTATTTGCAATCATCGGTCATTTTTTTCTGGATGAATATTTTTTTATGAAACTCAAGGATCAGACGCAGAATTAAAATACCTTTCAAATAAGGTATCGCTCGACCCCATTGCCATTTAAAAAATATTTCTAAATGGCACCTAGCCGCTATTTTGAAAGATATAAAATTTAAATATGGACTAAAAAGTAGTATTTGACCTCCCATCAAAGCACACAAAATTTTGTGAAGAAATATCAAGTCGTTCAAAAGTTAGCAGGGGGGTAGGACATTTTACGGCCACACTGTATAACCTTATTCTAGATGATAAAATACTATTTTAACGTACCCGCTATATAATTTACGTTTAGAATTAATTGATGACCATTAAAGGAATATGGTCAAAGAATGCACTCCTCCGTTGAAAATCAGCTTAACAAGTCCTATTTTTTCCTTTAATAAAACTCATATAACAAATTCAGAAGTCTTGCAGATAAGTGCTATTAAGACGAAAAATAATTTGAAGATAAAGCGTTTTTTCAACACTAATTATTTTGGGTTAAAAATGCCTTATCTGTGTAGATCTAAAGCTTTTCATGACTAAGAAAATGTCACTTTGGAACTCAACAATATAATGGCGGCAACAATGCAGTGGTGTTATACATACACAGTGCTTCCCGAAATTAACAGATAAATTTTATAAAATCGTTCAGAAAAATATTTCAAAAAAATTCTCGGACACGGCGATTTTTATTTTTAAATTATCATTTAGAGATGTAATTTTCAACCCCCCACTCCTCAACCACTAAGCGCTAGCAACTTAAACTTTAAAAATTCAAATAGCAAAGTACCCCTTGTGATACCTCATCTGATAGCTTTCTTTATGTTGAATATAATAAAAAAAACAGTTTTTCAAAATCGGTTGAAAAATAACGGAGATATTTACCAAAATGTATTCAAATAAAAGTGCCAATATTCGAGCATTCGAGCGTTAATACGGTTCTAGCAATGAGTGATAAAAACAATTGAAGTTCATCGTTCTCAGTACGTTTTAATGTTTTAAGTGTTTATGCTGTGTTTTTAAGTTTGGAAGAAAAAATATTTTTCCTTAATTTTTCAAAACCCATCGCAATGTTTACAAGACGTACTGAGAACATAAACTTCAAATGTTTTTACCACACATTGCTAGAGCCGTATCAACGTCTGCTCGAATATTGGCACTTTCATTTGAATACATTTTGCTAAATATCTCCGTTATTTTTCAACCTATTTTAAAAAACTCTTTTTATTGTATTCAACATAAAGAAAGCTGTCAGATGAGGTATCAGAAATGGTACTTTGCCATTTGAATTTTTAAAGTTGAAGTTGCTAGCGCTTAGGGGTTGAGGGGTGGGCGGTTGAAAATTACATCTCTAAATGATAATTTAAAAATAAAAATCGACGTGTCCGAGCATTTCTTTGAAATATTTTTCTTAACGATTTTGTTGAATTTATCCGTTACTTTCGGGAAGCACTGTATAATGCGATTTGCTTGAGTCACCTCAAAGGATCCTATTTTAAGTTCAGAAAATACAAGTTCGTACATAACTTCGAATTTTATTTGTTAAGATCATTTATAAAATCAAGTTATTTATCAAAAAAAAATCCTGTCGTACTATAATTATTTGTTTTCAGATAACTTAATAAATTACACAAGGTAAAGAAAGTACAAAATTATCAGTTTGCGAAGGCTCACCTTCCTATCGATGCCGCAGTTGTATTATCGTTGTAATTAATTTTGCTATAAGATTGTTTCATCTAAAGAAATGAGGAAACAGTGGATCTACAATAATATCTGGAAAATTGCACATCTACCGGTTATATGGTGCTTCATAGGGCACGGAAACACTATAAATGACTCATATCTTATCCTTTTCCTTATACAGATCTTTGTTCCTGAGTTTACTGTTACTCTGGGTAATTAGCAGGCATTAAAACATTGTACAAGTATTAATACAAAAAAGTTTAGATATAAACAATAGCAATTTCATTGATAATGACAATTCTGTGTTCAATGAATATAAGAAGCGGGTTCTCACTGCCTCCATCGCCGCTTTGTTGCAGGAAACTCTGCTTGCTGGAAAGCTTTTGCTATTCGAAATATCCATTTATTTGAATAGGGAAGTCATTAAATCTGAAATGGGTAAAGGCTGAAACAGTTTTATCTTGATATAAAGTTACTGTTTAATAATAATTACAACTTCTCCTGAGAAAATGTATCTCATCATCCGACGACACGACTAAAGCGAGGTGCCAGAATAGATGCAAAGAAGATTGTAATAACTGTATCAATCTGATTGCAATATTTCTAGAATTATTTGAAACGCGTATTATAATTCCTTATCTGACAATGAAAATCTGCTTTCATGTTGTTCATTAAAAACCAGAGAAAATATAAAATCAGTTTTGCAGAGCTGCATATTTGACACATTTTAAAATTGAATAAAAATTTATTAAGTAATACTTTGATTTCTAAGCATCTGGAATTTTTTACGAAATATACAAGTTGTTGTAAAAGTGTTAAAATATCTAACACGCATACGATCAGAAACAATCGAAAAGTTTTATTCAACGTACTCAAGCCAACCATTTGCCAAGCTAAAAGCGGCTGTATTAGTAATTAACCCTAAAAAATACTAAATTCATTGTAATATCTAAAGTTTTTATAGAGGATATGTGCTATCCTTCTTTATCAAGACAATCTTTGCATCTTATCAGGTAGGAAATTTGCAGTCTGTTAAAACTGCCTGGAATTTTTTGGTCGCCTTTTTGTAGTCGGTGTTTGAAGTTGGCAGGACTGTTTACAAGTATTGCGCATAACACACATATTAGGCAACTCCGAACACAGAAGTTGATAAAAGTTAATGCAAAAGATTCACGAGCAAGAGGCCATGAAAGACTCTTCTTTGTCCTATCCATCTTCCTTTAAAACGTTCGTTCAAGAGCGTCTTAACAGCAAGCGAGAAAAATGCGACAGTGCATCATCTTGTATAAATCAAAGATTTTTACTAGCAATAATAATACACGGGAGTTATTTATCGATTTGGCAAAACAAACGGTCCAATGAGTGTCTCCCCTAAGATTCCCAATAGGATATTCAGATTAAAGCACTGACGTTTGGATGTAACGACAGTGTGAGGATTCTAATCCAATCATGCGTGTTTATTGCGTATATCATAAATCTCATCTTTGAATCCGGTTTCATCATTGTAAAGGATGTTTACAAAGAAAGCTGGCTGTTTAGCCTTTTCTCCTAAAAACTATTGAAAATGAATACCATTCGTGCCTGGTGGTCAGTGCAATTAAGGACGTGTACCCGTTGGATATGGTACGGGTACAAAAACTGATGCTCGAGAATTCTCCAACCGTTAATACCCGCTTTGGTCTAAATTCTTCTAATGCTCGTTTCAGGGCTTCCTTCTACTAATGTACTTTTCGATCTTAGGTGGTTTTGCAATCCTAACTAGGTGTTTGAAAGGAACCACTACTTCTCTGCCATGTATGAATCTCCCAAATATCTGAAAGGAGTGCAGACGATTTAAAAAAAGCCAGAAAAACGGCCGCTTCCAATTCATTTGCGTTAACACAAATTTATTAATTTAATCGCATTATTAATCGAAAAGTGGAATATTAATAATTTGTAAGGATTTAATTTGTATGCTAACAGAACACGATAGCTGGCTGTATTGCAAGGTGCTAAGAACATTATGGATTTATTTTTGGCACGATAATATCCATGAGAAATAAATAAACTAAGTCGTTCAGAAACGGTTAATCTGCAGAACTACATTAATTAAGAATTTTCGAGTTGTGTTTGATGCTCCCTAAGTATTTAACCCTTTTTTCCAATACCCTGTAGTATTAGCTGATATCTTTTTGAAGTCGAACACCTGTTGTAATGCCACAGTAAACACAAGTCTTCCTTTATTGCTTTATTTGCTTTAGTACTTTTTCAGAAAGCTCTTTAACAAATCTTTAGAATTCAAATTCGAGCTAAATGGTAGCTCAATCATGGAGCTGTGGATGAAGTTGCGATACGTCGAGGTGCCTGAATATCGTGCGCACAAATGCATTGTTAGGAATGTTTACTGTGTATAGCTTAGCTTAGCTCTATATTTCATAAACCATTGAATCTTGTTAAGCAATTCTGTTGTTATCAGTTATAAAACTGTTTTAGAGCATGTTGTGGTATTATTACGAATTTAACTTCTCATTAAAGGAAGCTGAGTCGATTAAATTATAGCCAACATTCCTCTGCTACGTACACCTTATTCCCGTGGTTATATCTTGCATGAATACTGTGTGGTACCCAGGAAATGCAAAAACATTCTATGACTAACAACATTCGGCAAAAACATGTTGACAGTGACATTGTATGTAATTGTAATTTGATATTACCACATTACAGAAACTGCCGAGGCAATCCAGTTGTGATCATTTGTTGTATAAAGTCATTGTCGGGCAGATGAAGGTATCACTGGGAATTTATTGTTCTGCCAAGGAAAACTAACTCGATTAAGCCATGGCTGACATCGCTATGCGACCATTCACCTACTTTACATGGTTATTTCTTTCGTGAAAACTGTGTGGTGTCAAGTGAGTGTAAAAAATACCTCGAAACTTTTTCAAGATAGCAACAAACTCATATTGGTAGTTTACTCAACTGTCAGACAATCATGATCGATGGCACTGAACAACTAGCGAACGAACTTTTTTTTTAATTGCTAACTTATTGTGTATGGCCCTGTATAAGCAGTGTGAGATTTTCAAAAGTGGTGGAAACATTGTAGATCTTAATGAATCTATACTTGGAAACGATTATTAGTAATATATATTTCAAGTTATAATTTGAGGTTGTAAGAAAGAAATAGCGAAGTAATCCACTTTTGATAGTTAAAACACAGTAAAGAAACGTATTTTGGTAATAGATTGTACAATAATTTACAAGTAGGGAAGTTAATATACAGTGCTTTCTAAAATGTTTTAACGAATTTATCTACTACTTTACGAAAGCGTTGTACACAGTGACTTTCTTATGTGAAAATCATGCAGTTGCAATTTAATTAATGTAATTTTTCCATTACATAGGGGATACCCTATATATTAATATGTCTTTTTTTATTTTACAAATAATCAAGTATCCAAAATAATTATACCAAATTTTTTTCATAAAAATAGATTAATGGAACATTAAAAATTTTAATTTAAAAAAAGATTCTACGTACTATATTAAATCCGTGTTTTTTCCTTCTGTCAAATTTTGCTTTTCCCAACCTCCGCGCTTATTAGAAGTGGGACCTGAACACGTCGATTGGCAAAAGAAACTTTGATTTTACACTGCACAATTGTAATAATGGCACACACTAAACGTCCTAGCCGGGCATAGCAGAACCAACTTCCACGGAAGTAACGCTGGTGTGACAGAATCATACTCTAAAACAGTAAATATTAATGTAATTAATTTTATAACTGGGCACAGCACGTAGATTTCTTAGTAAAATTATGATAGTGAATTAGTTAGTAATTATAAGTTAAATATGGAACTTAATTTCTCTTCTCTATATTGTATTAGATGATGTATAGAATGACTGGAAAAGGAGCTGTCATGGTATGGACATACCCATTGGTGAACACACTATATTTACTTTGAGTGTTGGCGACGACCAAGTGATTATTGCCCAGGACGGTTTCGATTTCGAGTTTATGCTCCGCAGACGATATCAAGCATATGATAGATGGGGTCTGAAACTCAACGTAAAGAAGGCAGACTTCTTAGCAGGGCAACTATAACAAAAGATGAGTTGGGCTCTGCTGAAATCAGAAGTAGAATTGAGCAGAGTAAAAGAATTATAGAACGTCTAAACCCTATTTGGTGGAACAGACATATATTACATGGAACAAAGAAACCTATAGGCAAATCCCTAGTTGAATCGGTGTTGTGCTATGAGTCGAAGGTACGGACAATTAACGCCGTAAATAGAAGGCAAATAGGGACAGTAGAAATGGACTACCTCAGAAGAAGCGCACGTGTGTCACGGTTGGATCACGTTAGCAATACAGAAATTAGAAGACGCATGCAGGCCGAAGAAAATGTAATAGCCAGAATCGAGAGAAGCCTCAAACGGTTCGGTCACCTACTTAGAATGGATGACAGCAGATGGCCTCAAAGAACGTTTAAATGGGCTCCCCACGGGAGACGTAAGAGGGGAAGACCCCGAAGATCCTAGAATGAAGGAATGCGAAAAGCAATGGAATCCAGGAGTTTGGAAGAAGAAGAAGCCTTAATCAGGGATACATGGCGGTTAAGGACGGGAAGGCGGCACTTGGCCGTATAATATATATATACATATATATATATATATATATATATATTGCCATGTATTTTAATTAATAAATATTTATTATCATATAATCGCCCCACGTTGGCAGCGACCATAAAGATGCCATGTATTTTAAATTATAAATAATTTATTA